>JAWWEU010000158.1:3814814-3942755 GCA_035583155.1 Acropternis orthonyx | reverse complement strand
TCTGGACTTCTGTAAAGCCTTTGACACGGTCCCCCACAACATCCTAAATTGGAGAGAGATGGATTTGATGGGTGGACTGTTGGATGGATAAGAAATGGGTTGGATGTCACATCCAGAGAGTCGTGGTCAATGGGTCAGTCCCAATGGACACCAGTGACAAGTGGTGTTCCTCAGGGGTCCATACTGGGACCAGTGTTATTCAATACCTTCATTAATGACAGAGATGAAGGAATTGAGTGCACCTCGAGCAAGTTTGCAGATGACACCAAGCTGAAAGGTGCAGGTGACACACCTGAAGGAGGGGATGCCATCCAGAGGGACCTGGACAAGCTCGAGAAGTGGCCCATGGGAATCTCAGGAGGTTTAACAAGACCAGGTGCAAGGTGCTGCACCTGGGATGGGACAGGCCCCAGTATTGATACAGGGGGGTGAACAGGTCGAGAGCAGCCCAGGGGAGAAGGACTTGGGGGTGCTGATGGGTGAGAGGCTGGACCTGACCAGCAATGTGTGACTGCAGAGCAGAAACCAGTGGAGTCACCGGCTGTATCCAAAGCAGCGTGGGCAGCAGGTGAGGAAGCAGATTCTGCCCCTCTGCTCTGGAGTGCTGCATCCAGCCCTGGGGTCCCCAGCACAGGAAGGACAGGGAGCTGTTGGAGTCAGTCTCAAGGAGACCACCAAGATGGTTAGAGGGATGGGGCATGTCTGCTGTGAGGAAAGGCTGAGAGACCTGGGATTAGTTAGCCTGGAAAAGTGAAGGCTTAGGGGAGACCTAATTGCAGCCTTCCTGTACCTGAAGGCAGTCCACAAGAAAGATGGAAAGAGACTGTTTTAAAAGAGGATGGACTGACAGGGAAAGGAGGAATGGATTCAAACGAAAAGTGAGTAGGTTTAGATTAGATGTTAGGAAGAAGTTCTTTGCTCTAAGGGTGGGGAGGCACTGGAACAGATTGCCCAGAGAACTTGCGGATGCCCTGCCCCTGGAAGTGTTCAAGGCCAGGTTGGATGGAGCTCTGAGCAACCTGGTCTAGTGGAAGGTGTCCCTGCTTATGGCAGAGTGATTGGAACAAGATGATGGCTTCCAACCCAAACCGTTCTATGATTCTATGAACAGACTGAGCAGCACTTCTAATCAAGAGGGGGAAAAGGCAACAAAAAAACCAAGGTAATAAAAAGTTAATAGCTTTCCACACTACAACTCTGGCTACTAAATCTATCTTTGTGTTGATTGTACTAATTAACTCACTAATAACATCTTCAGATAACGTATTGTTTTATCTGAATTTGACTTTCTGATATGAAAAAGAGATAGAGCAGCAAACATGTGCAAGATTCAGATGCTACAAATGGGAATAATTTCTCCAGCATTATGATGCTATTACAAGAAAGCTTTGAATTATGGACACTGTTGAGGACAAAGTATTAACCTTCCTGTAACCCATTTAAGTCACTGTAGGATACGATGACTGAGTTTTAAAATAAGAAACATCTGTTGTACTACAGCAGGTGGTGCTGTCACAACCATTTGTGAGGTTTTTCTACTCATTTTTGTGCATGAAACATAATTTTCTTATGTAACACAAGCAATAATAAATTATTCCCCCTTTACAATTGGTAGATATACACAACATAAAGACTTATTCCACACCGGTAAAGATGAAAAGAATGAATCTAAAAGAAAGCCCAGATCCATGAAGATGCTTTCAGCAATTGCAAGCCTCTTGTTAAAAAAACCTTCTCTAGCTTCAATTTCTGTGACCCCCCCCAGACCTTACTCTTTTGGCGATTGCTGCAACAAGAGGACGTGGAAACCACTGCACTCTGTAAACGTGTAACTGCCACAAATTCAGCTGAGTTCCTGACCTTTTTTCTCCATAAGCTCCTGGACTGTTGTTTGCTGCAGTTTATATATTCAACTGCAATTTAAACTAAGACATGAACAGGAACACAGGAAGAAATCAGGTCCTAAAGTTACAGTTTATGTCTTTATCACTAAGATTTGGGGTTCAGAAATCTTGGCTCTACTTATTTTGCAAGAGTCATGTACAAAACAACACCTGCACTTCCAAACAACCACCTTCTGTTTCCATGTGCCTGCCCTGCTCTCCAGAGATGCACAGACTGCCCATGCCCACACCAAACCCAAAGGCAGACCCTGAACAGAACAAAGCTACTAATTTACTGCCATGCTCCAAGGATGATCTTTTTGTTGTTCTCTTGAATTTATTCTCTTCCCATATGTTCCTATAACACACAGGCTTTTAATCCAACACAAGTTTTAGCAGCATATGCATCTATTAAAGTACTCTTAGGTGCTTGCAAATAAAAATGGCATTTCATGACCACAGGGAGAGAGATATAATGAAAATAATAGTGCAGAGACTTCAGCAGCAGCACAGAGATCTCTAAAACACACCAGGGTTTTAGGGATTTTCAGTTTTCCCCAGTAGTGCATGGCTCTCTTCCACGTGCTTCCCACAACTGAAGAAAGCCCCTCACAAACTACAGGCACATCAGCAACTCCTCATTACCTCCTTGTAGCTTGTATTTGCTTTCCTCCTCCACGATTCAGTTTCCCACCCAACTCCACCAGTTGTATTAATGCAGCTAAGATGCTTACATCCCACCTCATACTCTGTTTCTGCATCTTTTTTTTTTTCTGAATTAAAGATGTGTTAGTACATTCATTCAACTTAAAATCCTGACCTGTACTAAACACAGACCTTCTATCACTTGGAGGTCAGCAACAGAAAAAAGAACAAGCTGAACTTCATCTATGCAAAGATTTACTGTGTTTGTGCTATTTGTGCCGTTTTCATCCAGACTCCAAGGAGGAATAAACACGATCTCTCACAACATAAAACAAAAGCATCACTTGAGAGGGAAAATCTGCTGAGATACAAAATAAACTGCAGGGAGATCCATCCCAGCGGTCTGATCGCTACAGATGAGTGAGTAGAGCTGTCAAAACAGAGAGGACTGCTGAAATGGTCTGCATCTATCACCCCCATGAGCTACGTTGGAGTGGCAGATCACTCCCTTTCAGGAGAGATTAAAACATAAGAGTGAACACTGGGGCTGATCACGTAAGTTCTAACTGTAGTGTGTGTCATCTTTATTACTGCATTTTCTTACCAAGAGTAATTAGAGTAGCTTTAATAGCACTTTCATCACCGTAACTGTGTATTTCCCTATATTATTTCACCCCTTTCACTTTTAATTTCTGCACTTTATATCATCCGCTTTATCTCACACAGTATCTTAGTAACACTCCTAAACCTGAAACCATGCAGAGGAATTATTGCATCCACTGCTGAGATACAGGTCCCTGGAGCTCATCAGTGCTGAGTAGTAACTGGAATTTCCCCAGGACAGTCAGCGATCACATTTGTAAGATTCTTAATGTTCTCTACACTGGATTCTCACTGTTCATGTTTGACATCAAAGATGGGACAATCAACAGGATAGTGCAACCCCACGACAACTCAGAATTAAGATGAATTGCTATCTATCAGATTACATAGGTATTGGCTGGAGTTCTGCAGGAAGCCTAGCTCTGTATACTATTAAAATTCATTTCAATTCTTACAGATCAGATATTTAAGTTTGCCTTTATTCCAACCCCTTCAGCTTTTACCACTGCTGGGATGGGTTTTTTTAATATGGTATCACGTAGACAATGTAGTTATTTCTTGCTCTTGGTCTTCCCAGACTGTAAGACTTAGAAGCTTTGCTACTCACATTCATATATTTTAATTAAAAGGAAAAGTGTAAAATACTAGACTTCCAGACATAATTAAACCTAATACACTGTTCCAGATCAGAAACTCTAATTAAGTTTCCGTATCTCCTATTGCTAATAATCACCCAGTCAGCAAACACCACTGATGAATTCCTCACCTCTCTTGCCTTTCTGCCCCCAAGGCATTGCTGCCCCTGTACTTAATTGGAATTAAACATTTTCTCACTGTACAAGCTGGCCACACTTGTACTCCTACTTAAAGTTCACAATTAGAGACGCTTCTAACCTTGGAAAAGAAAGAATCAACATAAGAGAAAAATATATTTCTTGAATGTGTAAAATTGACATTCTGTGACCAACGTTTTGTGGCAAAGAACTCTGGAATATAAATTTCCAACCAGAATATTCACAAGTTTCTTGCTTGGAAAGAAGGTGATGAACCAAAGACGAAGATGCACGAGAAAGACAAAGGTTCATGCATAATGGAAGACAAAGATACTAACACTTAAACAGATTGCAGAAATAAAGTAATCCAAATAAAAAATCCTCAGTAACAAAGCCTAGAAAAAACCATAATAAAAATAATTGACCATACTTCACAAGTTTGTTGCTGGTCATTTAAGACTGACCTCCTGGAGTCTACAGTTTGGCCCTTGCCAAGGGAACAGCAGTTTTCCTTCATACTGTCAGTGTCATGCTACATAGAAACTAAGTTGGCGACTTCTGCCTTTAGGACTGTCAATCCAGATTTTGTTCACAATAAATCAACTAGTAAAGAAAAAACATTTTAAAATAATTGTCTGTTTAGTGTGTGGTGGTATGCTGAATTTAAAATGCAAAGTATTTGTCCTGATAAATTCTAATCTAAAATGCACTTAAGGGGCATTTCTTTCCAAGAGTTTAGTATTTAACTATTCATTTAATTTCCCAGCATGTCGTTTTCAAAAATCAATAAAGCAAGTACATTGAGGTATCCTTCTGCCCAAGCAGCTAAAAAGCAAGGCTAATCCCTAGCATTGGATGACAGCAAAGGAAATGCTGTCCTAGTGACAAAGTATCATTTTATGTTGTCAGCAGGAAGATTTGGAAGAAAAAGTGACCTTAATATACTTCTTTTTTAAAACATGCTCTGAAACAGTTAATACACTTCATTCTGTGGCAGAGCAAACCCAAAGCCTTTGCTCTACAACTCAGTTAGCTGGTTTTCTATGAACCAATAAAAAGGACACCCTCAGGCCAGTCCACGGATCCTGCCCTTTCAGCAGCAGCTCCTGGGCAAGGATGGCAGCAATATGGAAGTCGAATGAAAGAAAAAAATAATAGTCAAGGACAATTCAAAACAACTCCAAGGCCTAGAGCCTGTCCACTGGCTGTGCCATTAAAATCAGAAAGGAAAACACAAGACAAGAAGGGAAACAGACAATCGTGTTATGTTGTTTCCTTGAATTACCCTCCCTTCTGCTTCCCAGCAGCCCACACGCCCAGCCATGGCTGCAGGCAGCGACAGGCATTAGCAACAGGCCTGTTCCCGTGCCCTTATTAGCTGGTGTTCTGAGACACTGACAACAGTGTGTACACACTACAGCCCCTGTTCGTCCTGTGCACAGAGCACTGAGCGACTGCGGCAGCTGCGGCTCCCCCGGGGAGGGGCAGAGTTGTGACCCGAGCGAGCCGATCAATGAGCGCAGAGCAGGGCACGGATGAGTTTTCTGAGTCTGTCTGAGCTTGCTCGATTCTCTCTCCCCCTATTTATTTATCAGGTCAAATATTGATCACATTAAATGAAGGCATATAGGGACCAAGCAGCTCAGCAGCACAGTATGGCAGTGCAGAACTCACACAACCTGGACAGGAAGGGATCACATGGAAAAGAGGGATGAACACAAAACCAACCCAACCACATGGCAGCATTCCCAAGCCAGGTAGGTTTAGTACCACCTTCATCTGATCACTGCAACCATCTACAGTTGGGCTTAATGGTCTTAAGGGTGTTTTCCAACTTAAATGTTACGATGATTCTACAAACACCACCGCAAAACCTGGTGTCAGTTTCAAAAAATTTGTCCTAACCCAGAAATTCCATAGAATATGTTATCAATATATCATATCTATACAAGCATAGCAAATGCCTCAGCAAAAAAAAAGGTGAACCATTAATAAATGCTTCCCTCAGCATTGTTTAAATGCACAACTACATAATGAGATTAATAAATATGATCCACAACTGCCAAGGATCAGATCTGAACCTTCCAAATGTCTGCAGTGACTTTGGGCTTGGAAAACAAAAACCACATTAAGCTTTGTGTTGATTCAAACTTAAAAGATCTATTTGTCTTCATGTCATTTTATACCCAGTATTCACTTCCCTGCATCCTTGAAATAAGGCAATAAAAAGAAATTTCATGTCAGCTAGTCGACATCACAAGTGAAATGCAAATAACCCTGCTAGCAGAAGATATTTTTATTTGATCTATCACCAATATAATTATCATAAATTCAAGAGAAAGTCTCACCTGACTTACTGGAAAAGACTTCAAATTATTATGGTTTAATGAGAAATACCTAACATGACTGAATAAAGTTGATTATTTAACTGGGGACTTTCATGAAAAGGCAGATAGGCTGGGTTCAGCAATAACTCTGGCAATTATATTGGCATCTTAATTTAATACAAATAATAGTGGAAACATGACAGAAGTGTTATATTGACTGCAGGTTACTAAATGCAAAGAAAAAAATTGGACCTTCAGATATACCTGTGGCACAAAGCATGGAGCAAGATACAAACCTGGATGCAGTAAAGCCTTTTTTTTTTTTTTTGTCCTTTACTTGGAGGCACCAGAACAGGTTGCTGAGAGGAGGTGTGGATGCCCCATGCCTGGAAGTGTTTAAGGCCAGGCTGGATGGGGCTTGAAGAAACCTGGTCTAGTGGAAGGTGTCCCTGCCCATGGCAACTTTATCTTTAAGGTCCCTTCCAACCCAAACCACTGTATGATTCTCCCTTTGGTGAGTGTAAGTGGAATTCAAATATCGTTGAATGAAAGTTTCTCCTTTCCTCCTTTCTGATAAGACTGTACTTTCCTAACATTTCCACATCTACAGCCATTTATCACTGCACACACTAAAAAAGCCACGTTAAAGCCTCTGAATGTGTGGTCAACAGTCCCCATGAACAAATGTCACCATCCCTGTAAAAGTGAATAACTGCCTGCATAAGAACCAACCTCAGCATCCTCCATCTACTGCATGTTTTATAAACTAGGGTGTTTCCAGCTGTAGGGTTAAATTAATTTTCCTTAAATTTGAAGTATTTTCATCCTTACAGTATTTACGTTCATACAGCAGAGTCAGCCTGTGGATGAGAGAAGTGCTCAAGTGACTCAGCTAAGTGGAGACACGTGTTGCTTTTGCTGCATGTTGAAGCTGCCAATACGAGACGCATGAACGCAACCCATGACACCTCAGAGCAATCAGCCCTGCGGAGCATTTCAGCTCCAAGTAAACAGTGGGAAGTGTCAGAAGAGTGCACATATTCTTTAAAGGGCATGGACAAATTTTTAATGAAGATGCTTTTCCTCACCATACCTGCTAAATTTCATTACAAGTAACAGCTTAAGCTCTTGTAGCAGTTTGATGTATTATTTGCCAAATGTGATTTTTGAGGCAAGAACAATCTGTCCTCATGCATGGCCTCATTAACATGTGCCTAGCAAGCCTATCTAGAGCAGATGGGAGCTTGACTGGACCTGTCTGGTATGACCTAGGAGACAGTTTACGAGGTTTATCAGGGTCAGGGTGTCAGAAAGAACACTGAGGCTTATATAACAATAAAATAACTATATCCAGATGTAAATGCCAGGTTTGCAAATGTTAAGCTTAGTCACATTCTACAGCATGGTTTATTTGCACTGAAGGCCAGCATACTTCTCACCAACTGCTGGAACACAGCAATATAAAAGGCTTTGAAGCATATACAAAAAACACAGTTCAGAGCTTAGAAACACATCATGGAAGTACCCAAAAATGTATTTCAAGATGTCTATAATGTTTCTGTTTAATGTGCAATGTTCAGTTCCAAGGACTAGGTGCAAAGAAACACTGCTTACAAATTTCCAATATCTACCTTTATCAGTGACAGCTAATTAGACTTGTTTTCATGCAACAGATTTCATGCATTAGGTGTAACTTACTGCGTCAGTAAGTGTACCTCTCCCCAGTAGACAACCAGACCAATAGAAACAGTAACAGAAGCAATACATAAAGGACAAAATCAAAGGGAAAAATTCCAGAAAAGAACCTGCAGGCCTCAAATGCCATGTGGACAGAATTACATAACCACATGTAAAAATGCTATTCCTCAGTCTTCCTGTCATGGTTTGGGAATGGTACTTCCCAATTTACTGTTCCCACGGAAAGTCTTGAAACTACATGCCACTTGTTCACTCCCCTGTGGTGGGATGGAAAGGAGGCATAAAAAGGTGAAGAACATGAGTTGATATAAGAACAATTTACTGGAAACAGCAATGAGATAAGAAAACACACAGTAACAGCAACAATATTAATAAGTGAGCGTATAAGAGGTGAATGATTCTCATGTGAATGTTCACCTCTGTGGAAACCCCCAACAAAACCTGACTCTGCAGCCCTGCTACGGGACCTGGAAGGGACCCCTTCCCCCGTCCCCAGAAAATGGTGTGAGGTGGCACTGAATAACCTCCAGCTCCTGGCCATGACAAACATTAACCCTGTCCTGGCCAGAACCAGGACACTTCCTCAGCTCAGTTCTCCCACCAAGTCCTGTGAGAAGTGCCAGGCACTGGAGTTTTGCACAGAAACCCTGAGACATATATAAACCTCTGGCACAGAACAAGATGCTGTCAGCTGGACTAAGCTATCCTAGCCTGTGTAAACTTCCAGTCCCATTCTCCTCATGCCCAAGTGCCCTGAGAACCTTCCAAGGAGTTTCACAAAAACACTGACTTCCACGAACTGCTCCCAGCCTAAAGCCACACAGGCCGAGCAAATCAAGGTGAAGGGGATATGTCATCCTCAATGTCCTGAGAAATTGTCAGCTGCTGAAGCACTTGCCCAGGAGTTGGGAAGTGCAAGGGTTAACGTGCCCTCACTTTAACAAAAATGAAACCCAGAGCTCCATTTCTATTTGAAAAAACCACTGTGGCAAGAGTTGCAAGAGAGGTTTCCCATCTTTTTCTCTCCCATCCCACAACTGAACCAGTGAGAAACATTGGAGAAGAAAGCAAGTGCAAGGATGCCTCATTCCCTGTGTTAGTGGTTACAGCAAGTGGCCACAAGTTGGGAAGTATATTGCCTGTTCTCTACTCTCTCTGTGCAGCTGCTTATTTCATTTTTTTACTCTCACCTGATGAACATTTAAGGCAATGGGTGGAAATACTGAGTGGATGAAACCTTAGCATCTGAGCTATTTCTGAATTCCAGTGCTTTTACACAATAAAAATATAAATAAATAATGGAGCACTGAAAATCATTTGGAAATAACCATTAGCAATAACTCATATATTCCAACTCATTTTTATTTAGGCTTCACCTGCTTCTCTGTGATGTCACTGAAAATTAGTTTCTAAATCTTCTAAGCACACTCTATTTGCCAAGGATTCAAGGATAAGCAATAGGTGGATTTGGCTACTCAGTTCTCCTTTCTCCCGAAATGATGAATTCAATTTCCCCTTGGTACCCCAGCACAAGATGAATTCTTACTGTCTGTGTTTATTCTAACCTGTATGATATAAACACAGCAAAGCATATGCAGACTGAAACTAAAAAACTAAGTGCCTAATTATGTAAGTAGTCTCATTGGAGTCAATCACTTACTTTTAGTTAGACACATACCTTGCTCAGTCAAGTGTAAAATTAGCACATTAAGAATTTTCTCACTTCTCTCTCCAAAGGCTAAGGAATACTGCACTGTGCATGCAGGACTGATTTGATTACCTCCAGCTTTTATTGGGAAATAACGTATGTCATGGCAATATCAGATGACTATTGTTTCCTTTGTTCTGTTCGAGAGAGGAAATAATAGGTGTCAGGAAAGCAGTACAACCATGTGTCTTGGTAATAAAAGGGGCATATTAATGAGCATCCGTAAACCATTATAATTAATGCAGGGGCATAGATATTACCTTCTTAAACTCTGCAAGTGTTCTAGCAGCTCCACACCCAGCTCCATTTCTGTCCATCCCAGGGCTTTCCTCTGGCAGCAGCTCCCTTGCAAAGCCATCAGGCACTGTGAAATCATATGCTCAAGGGAATGGGTGGAGACATTTTAATAGTACAATAGTGACTGTTGAGAACAGTTATCCAGCCTGTTCATCGGTGGCAGCAAATGCACCCCACAATCTATGGGAGGCACATACACCCTTGAGGTTCCGACATAATTAACAGATCGAAGAGGACGACAGGTAAGATGGACTTGCACAAAGGTATGGATGTGTATTGCTTTTACTTTTTTAAAAAACAAAAGGTACATTTGTGAATTTTACTTAATTTTAAAATTTCAATCTCTTCCTGATGTGCCTCTGTAGGATCCGGCTTTCAAATAAATAGCCAGTTTTGAAGTTCAGCTTCAAAAATCCAGCCTGACAATTCCCCTCTTTACACTCACAACCAAAAAAAAAGAAAAAAAGTGAGGGAAAACTGCAAGCATTATCAAGGTGACACACTAAGTTGTTTGAGTATTTATTGACAGAATAACAACAAAGGTCACACAGCTCTGGCCCTTCAGGAATACCTAAATAAAAACTCTTAGCTTTTATGACATACAAATTGTTCATTTTTACTCTTGGATGACTGAATTTTAAATTACGTTGAAAAGCAGGACACCTTCAATTCCCACCTCTCCTTGGTTTACTTTAACTTCTAATTCCCTCTGCACGTAATGTGTTCTGAGCTATTTTAATTCACATTCTTCTTGTAGTGCGTGTACTGAATTTACCTAGTAATTCATTTTGATGATACAATCTTCAAAGCATCATTTGGGTTTTTTTAGGAGGTTCCAGAATAGATTCTTTTTCACTGCAACATTTCTTTCAGGTACCATTATCAGCATAGTGTTTAAGCTTGCCATTAGTCTTCTACTTAGCATGTGCTCACTTAGCACAGACACATTTATTATTTTTATCGTTGAACACTTTAGGTAAGAACTCTATACACACACAGGGGTGCCTCAGCTTGCCAGCACACTGGAGAGACTAAAACACCAGCACCACTGTGAAACAGTTGAACTGGAGAATCTTTCCAGATAGAAAGATGCAAATTGCCCCATCAAACATCCTGCATGGCTTCCAGATTTGCCATTCCCAGCACTCAAAAATTAAATGCAACCTCCAAAACTAGGAATCCAGCCAATGTGACTCATGCAAACACAGTGAGCCATACCCAGACACAGGGTAATCCAAGCATTATTACTATAAAATACCATTTTCAGTAATGTGGTCAAGTAAACCATTTGTAGTAAGTTTTCACTGTGATGGGTATCTACCAGAAGCTGCACTGCAGGGGGGAAAAAAAAATAAATCATCTATTTCTCAAAATAAGTATCAGGTAGATTACTTTTTTTTTTACTCTCCCCTGTCCCAGGGCCCCCACTTTGGCCCAGAGATTTGAAGGATAATGCCTTTTGCCGTGTCTGTGAAAAAACTCAGTTTGTAAATGTTTAATCACACCCTCAATAATCTTACAGCATTCATCATGTTTCACAACGATGCATGAGCCAGGAGAGGACAAAGGAAGAGAAGAAAGATGCAGCTGAGGAACAGAAGGAATGGAAAGGCAATGAGGACTGTGGGAGCTGCAGAGCGGAAAGTCAACTGTAACACCCCTGCCTGGGACCCTGGAACTGAACCCCTTTTCCCCACATCCTCCTCTAATTGCAAGACCACAAAGAGTAATATCATACTCCTCAAGCTGTGGAAAAAAGTAAGAGTCAGAGGGCTACAGGCCTGAGAAGATGGACAGTTGCTTGAACAACTAAACCACTGCACCACACCAGAGAGCAAATGTAAAGGCAGCTAAAGTGTATCTTCACTCCATTGCAAGCATGAAACAATATATATTGACTTCTGAAGGACCTGGTAACATCCTAAATTCAGTACAGATACTGGGACAGTAGCTAATAGTAATAAGGTCACACAATGAACAACAGAAATAATAAACTTAGAACACTTGCTTTCAGGACTTCATCCCCTTCACTGATTTATGTGTCTATACTGTGCAGTGAATGAGGCAGAGGTACCAAAAACCCCACATCTCCAGTGATTTGATCAGTAAGGACTGCACACATGTGACTTAAGACTGAGGAGGTAACCTAAATATTACATATCCCCAAAATGCTTGCTTTTGGAGTCTTTTTGTTTGATTCCTCAGGTATTTTCAAAATGTTCTTGATAATTTCTGTGGAGAAATCACAGTCCAACGGTTTAAGAACAGACCTATCAGACTGGGAACAGAGACTGAATTGTGGATCAGGTACCAACTGTGGATGTCACATTTGACAAATCACTTAATGGTTTCCCTTGACATACTGTAGTGGGAGAGATTAGTAGGAAGAGAAGGCTGGAAGGAGTTTTCTAGGTGCCATCTATTCCACTGCTATTGCAAAGAACATCCCCTTTGTATAAATACAACATACATATATAAATGACTAATATTATCCTTACCAAAAGCGATTGCTCTAATAATAATTGCAGCCAGAAGAACACAAAAATAAATCAACTAGGTTATTCCAGAGGGCCTATTCGCCCAGCATCCTGTCTGCAACTACAGCCCATGATGAACAAAAGGGAGAAGAACAGGGCAAGAATCTGGTGACTAAAGATTACCCACCAGCTTTCTCAAAGCAAATATTGTGCACTCAGCTGGTTTTGCTGTTCTTCTGACATGCAGCAGCTTTTTCACTCTGCCTGGCACCCTCACCACCCTGCCACCAAGGGCTCTCAAATTAATTATGTGCTGTGTGAAAAGCTACTTCCTTCTGCATTGGGGTGACAGCACAGAATTACTAAAAACTTGTCAAAAACAGTAACTGCAAGGCCCTTATTTTACATTTGGACAAAATATTTATATTCAGTTTTCAATCTTCTTTGGTTATGTTCTACAGTGAACAGAAAGAATTTCATGTTTTTTGGCATCTTCTTGCCTTTTAATGTACTTGTTCCATATACATGAATCCTGAAATGGCTGCACACTGTGAATGATTTTCACAGGAGGGAGAACTCCGTGCTGCTATTGCTGTTGTGCTCCTGTGGCTGCTCCGAGCCAAGCCCACACTGCAATCGGCTTTGTGCAAGGATGTATTTCAAGATGTTCTTAATGAACTGATTTTTCCCACCTACCATCAGAAAAATAAGTACTTTGCTCCAAGTAATTGCATGTCAAGCTCCCAGGGCAGGCCAGGAGCGTCACAGATCTAAACAGACAGGGTTTCACACATCAGAAGGATTGCAAGTTTAGGGCTGTCAGTACTGCAGACCAAACCACTGACCACGGTGTCTTCTGCTCTACTTTCTAAAGAACAGCAAAGCACAGTGAATGAGTTCTTTCAGTGAAGGATGTGTTTGAGGACTAATGACTGACAGTTTCTGTTCAAATTTTAGATTTCAATACTACAGGAAGGAAGAAAGAAAACAAAGAACTTGCTAGCTCATATAACACAAATGAACCATTCTAGTAGCATTAGAAAGCTGCTTTTTGACTTCACAAAGCTCCAAACTGGGCTTCTCAATGGTCAGTGGCATGGGAGGTGATACACCTGCTGCAAACAGGAATTATTAAGATGATTTCAAACACATCATAGAAAATAAGTAAAATATACAGAGCAGATACCAATTATGAAGTAAAATCTTCACATTTTTGCTTTTATTAACTACTCTCTTAAAAGAGAAAGCAGTAACTATTGAAATAGTCTCATGCTTCTACATAAGCTGGTTTTACTGCCCAGGAGATTGTGGGGAATATATCTGTTAACTTGTCACCACATGGAAATTCTTTTGTAGATGCTGCAAAGGACCATGGCCCTGCAGTGAACTGCTGACTTGAAACCAATGAATGCAAACCAAAGCAATAGGAGACAATAAGCAATTCAGTCGAGAGACTCTCCGCCTCAGAATCTGAATCTGGGAGCCCCCATAAACACTCATGAGTAGGTCTGCTGAGCCCTTTGCACTTACTCATGCAGGCAGAAAAATGTGTCAGATTAAGTTTCAAAATACTTCAGATAACTACAGCTTTTCCTTCCTTTTATACAGGTACCACAGTTCTCTGGACTGGAGCACTTCTCCAGCAAGCACAAATCACTGCTACACTCCTTTTAAATTAGTTATAAATCCAGAGCAGTCAGAAAATCTGTGACAGCAAAGAGATCAGGATATGGATTCTGACAAGTTACATTAATCATGGGTTTTAAATGAGCTATTTCCATAACTGATGTGCATTCTAAATCATCTTGAACAATCTCACACAGAACAGGATCCAATCACCAGGAAACATTGTGCCCTTAGAGAGGCTGTAAAATTGGACTGCAGAGTGGTGGATATGTAGAGCTTAGTTCTTAATGCAACACAGTGGGTTGACAAGCACCCAGCAAATCCACTCCATCCCTCCCCTCCACAGCTGGACAGGGGAGAGAAAATACAGTGGAGTGTTCAGGGGTTGAGGTAAGGACAGGGAGAGATCACTCACTGGTTACCATCATGGGCAAAACAGATTCAGCTTGGGGATATTAACTGAATTTACTACTAACAAAATCAGAGCAGGATAACAAGAAATCTTAATAAATCTTCCCCCCATCCCTCCCTCCTTCCCGGGATCTCCCTCCTCCCCACCAGCAGAACAGGGGCACAGGGGATGGGGGTTACAGTCAAAACACAGCATCTCCTACAACTAAATCTACACAATTACACTTTAAGGGCAAGAAAAATACATCATAAATCATCTTAATTTCACCAAAATTATTTTAAATCATTACAGTCCAAAACCAAACCAAGAACAACATTAGAACTGAAGTTTAAAAAGTATGTGGCAAATAATTCACAAAGAGAGTTTATACAGCTCAAAATCCAAACATAAACATAGCAATTATAATGAACACACCACAACTGATAGCTATCTAATCATGAACAAAAATACAAAGATTCTTCCATTAACATTTCAAATTTTCATTTTCATTAACACAGCAGATTTGGGATTATAGAAAATTTAGTGACTTCAATCAACCACGTGTCCAGCAATGCTAGTTTTAAAACGAAAAAAATGTGTAAGAATTCTAATTGCACTGTTGTATAAATATATATACTGGTTTAAAATTATTAAATCAGTTATATCTAGAATGCCTCACCCAAAAAGTGGGGATTATCCAGTTTCTCACACTTGCCATGGTATTTTCCACTTGCCTCAAGTGACAGGAAAATGCATGTGAATGTGCTTGCCTGCTTTTGCAGTGATTTATTCACTAAGCATTAGGTATAAAAAACACTACACAAAGCTCAAGACTGTGAAGAGTGAAGATAAAAATCTCAGCATGATGCAAAACTCACCTATTCTTCCATGAGATGCTATTACAGCAAAACAGCAATTAAAGCCATGATAAGGCATATCAACCATTCACAGCCTTAGAGCTTCAAAAAAATTGAGGGCTGTAGGGAAAGGCATGTTTTTTCCTTGCCATCTTGGCCTACATATTATTCATACCTCACTCCAGTGCTTCATGAAGGCTTTCAACTCCACCTCCAACAGACACATACACATGCAAAAAACATAAACCTAAGAGGCAGTTAGTTACCTTCCAGTGATCTGATATGCTTTAATATCAAGATATCAGCAAGTCTGTCTCCCATTGCTGACATTTAAAGTTAATCTACCTTAGCTTTGCTGATGTCAGTGTCAAAAGGACACAAAAAAGGCAGACAACTCAGCACAGAAATAACTACAGAAACCAATGATTTTTTTGTTCTTCTTTACCCCTTACTAAAAATACTCTTAAGTATTTTTCATAGCAGGTGAAGTTTCATAACAATAAAAATTTCTTTATCATTAATCATCTGTTTACTCCACCATCACTATATTCCCTACATGAGGGAAGATATATAACTTCTTTCATGGGCACATCTTTTGGATTATTAAATATATTTCAGACTAAGAAGTACTTTAAAAATACCTGCTTGGAAACAAAGAAAATAGCAAAGAGAGCTCTCAGATTACCACTGGATAAAACATGTCCATATGATTAGAATTTATGATCAAAACAGTGTAAAAGAGGCCAACTTACTGACTGACATCAAAACAGAAGCAATTGTCATGCCTGAGACACACTTTAGTTGTCAGTAAACATTCTAGGTGTATTATGAATAAAGACTGCATATGATTACCCCCACTACCATATAAAAGATAAAGAGTATCTGTTCAAAATCTGATTTCTTTTTATATAATGTTCCTACTAAGTTATTCCTGAAGTGACCAGCAAGTCCATCAGTAACAACCACACTCCTGAAAACACATCCCAAGGCAAAAATATATAAGGAACCACAGTACAATTAAGAAACCAACCTTCCAGATTACACCAAAAAAACTGAGCCACTTAAAAATAACAGCTCTAGTCTTTAAGACTCTACCATACACTGGATTGTAATCCCTTAAGTGTCTCCTGTGTAATGTTGCAGAAGAAAATAACAGGAAAAAATAATCATTGTCTGGTAGAAATAAACCATTATACAACCTGAACATTAATTACAATAAACACTGTTTTGATTTTTATTTCACGATACCTCATGTTTCTCTGCCCAGGTATCAGTCATATTTCACACATCTGCTTTAAGGTTTATGACTGTAACTAAATCCACTTCATTTAATCATTCTAATAAATCTACACTTGAGTAGACACCACTAAATGAGATATTAATAGCACCCTAAGTATACCTGTTAGACAGATTATACATGTAAAATATAGAAGTACAGTGAAAAATATTTGCATTTGATTAAGTGCTAGACTTCTGTTCATTCTCCATGACAGAGTTACATGAGAAAAACATTAACAAATACACCTTGTTCTTGTTTCCAAGGAATTGCTCCTGTTTGCCATTTGAATATACTTCCATTTTTCTGATAGTATATAAAGACATCTGTGGGCAGAATTTATGCTTTAAAAGAAACATTTGGAACAAAATACCAAGAGACAGGACCAGGCTTGCTTACTTCATCCAGGTCTCCTTGCACTAAAGAAACCAACTAACTGCAACAAAATATGGATGGCGACTTGCACATTGTTCCTGACAAAGTCTGGCGGGTGGGGGCTTGTTTGTTTTCAGGCATGTAATCCCAAATGTTATCAATTCTTTTACGAAACCTAATGATGCTTCAATATACCTTGTTTTTTTCCTTTGACTTCAGTCTGTGGCACAAGCTCTATAATAAACTCTGCTAAGTTGTAAGACTGTACATCCCACAGCAAGTGTTCCCTTCCTTCCCTCTCACTGAGGCAGAGCAGACTGTGGGGCAGGAAGTCTTTTATGTTTTAAGCAAATTGCACATATGACTTCAACATGTCACTCCCACAGCATGTGGTGCAAGGCTGACAACTGGAACTGGAACTAGAATTTAGCAAGACAAAAAAGCAGAGAAAGACATTTTCCCTCTACGCATTTTCCAGCCTTCCAGGTTCAAGCCCTGTCAGGACTGCACACAGAAAAACTGCAACAGTACACAGGCCAAGAGCCCCTACTGTCTAAACATGGGATTTATCTCTGTATTCAGTACCCCTGCTTCTTCAGCTTGAGCCATGACAGTGAATTTTACTCATTTTATAGACAGCAGTTTTACATTCACACACACAGTCCTGTCCACAGGTGACAGGTTATTCTTAAACCTGGTTGTCCTGGGAAACTGAAACTTCTTTCATCTAACCACTGCCACTAAACACTGATTGCCCACCAGGTCCATCCTGACAGCCACACTTCAAAGGAAGCTGGTCCATGTTGGACCAGATAGACATTTGCCCACCACCACTTTTTCAAACCAGAACATTCAATTGCTAAACCAGTTTTTATCACCCTTCCCTTCTACCCTAAATGCAGCCTTTATGCTGCACATAAAATCCTATCCTGAAGTTTAGTGAAATTGTTCCAATTGTCCTTATTCCATCCTCACCTATGAATTCTATAATTCATTACAGAATTCAAGTAAAAGGGCATGGCATGTCTTCCATTACCCACCTACAACCTTGTCTATGTCCCAAATCCCTCTTACTTCTTTTGATATTTTTCAAAGTTTCATTCACAGAAAAGAGCAACTTAACAAATCTTTAGATTCAGAATCACTCTTTATTCAACTAGTTATATCTCTGTGCTCTGCCTTTGATGCTGCAATTTCTTCCAGAAAAAATCTCCATATTTTATTTAGAATTTTCTGAAGAAGTCCTAAAATATAATCTGATTATAGGTTCATTGTTTTGTCCAGTTTATTAATGGTGATGGCACAGCATTGTCCTGACTTGTCATTTCAGCTCACCTCAGCTTCATTCTGCTCTCACCTATGGCCAAAGTTTCAGTGTCTGTCTGAGATGCTAAAGCATTTCACTTCTTACAGTGAAATTGAGAGTATCCTTAGGAAATCTTATCATAGAATGTGCTGAGATGGAGATGACCCCTCAGGACCACCAAGGTGAAGCCCTAGGCCTGTGCAGGACACCCTAAGAATCCCACCATGTGCCTCAGAGCATTGTCCAAATGCTTCCCGAACTCCATGACAACTCCCCTGGGGAGCCTGTTCAGTGCCCAACCACTCCCTGGCAGAAGAATTTCCCACATCTACTTTGACACAAGCTGGTCCTTAATAACATAGTCCAATCTACTACATTTAAAGTAACACAATTCCTTATCCACAAAATTTTTTGGTACTCAAAATATGTGACAGCCTGATTATACAGGTTTAAAAAAGTATTTTATTTCCTCTTCAACATTTGGGTTTTGTTTTTATTTCTAATTCCCCAGCAATCATAATATTCATGTCCATATTATTTCTGTTCCTTTTATATCTACCACACTTTTCTCAAGAATTGCAAACAACACAAATTCTAGCCAGAGTAATCATATTATATTTACCAGTAGTTTACAATGCAATTTAATTCAGCTACATGTTTTCCTTTCTAAAACAGAAACAACAGTATTCTGGGTATTTTTATAAAGACTATCACAGTGTTATTCACTAAAGCCAAAGCAGATCATTACTGCGATTCTACTTTTTTACAACATTGCTAAAATAGACTGTTGAAATAGACTGTAGAATCACACACAAAGCCAGTCCTTTTCTCTCATCATAAAATCATCATTTTCCTATTTATGGTTTGGCTAAACAATATTCACATGATTTCCTATTGAACTACAGAGTTGTACTATTCCAGTAGTAGTTGGAACAACTGTTCTGTGTGTGCACACATCTATAACATGCAAACATTTATAAAGTACTTAGAGATGTCTCAAGGAGAACAGGAACATTTATCTTATCTTCAGATGGTACTATAGTAAACATATCACCTTGACTTATATCTATGTTTTTTCCAATCTATATTGCCTGAAGATAAAGCCCTAGAATACTGGAAGCCAATATAAGCAGTTTATAGCTGTCCTGACTTGTCCACACTGCTTTCCTTATGCCAAGCCCAAGGAAACTGCAGTGACAGGTAACTCATATCACTGGTAGACTTGGCTAAAAACAAAGATGCAAAAGTGGTGTTTCTGATACTACCAAGGACAAAATGGGAACGTTTCTTCAATTAGCATCCAAACTTGTGAAAACCTCAAGTCACCACTGAACCACAGTCTGAGAAATTCAAATCAGTACTTTGCACTGTGTGTTTTATAATTTACTAAAATGCAGACAGTTCCAATACTACCTGGTTTGCAGGAATGACTATTCCATGCAGTGCTGGATTATTCTTATCCCTGGTGACTTTAATAATTATTAGACTGCAACCCCCTTTCTATAATCTCTGGTTTTCTTTCCAATTTATTCTTCCCAGGCAGAATATAAGAACACAGTTTACTGTATAGAATTCCTGTAAGAATACAGTTTCCTGTATTTCCATGTACATCCATGTCAAAAAGGCAACTACAACTACCTTTGCATGTGCAACTCAAAGTATTCTAAAAATATATATACAATGTGTTATATTTTTATATAAAAATATATATTGTTGAAACTCAGATTTCAACAGAACTTTGAGACTAAAGGTATTATTGCATTTCTCCAGTGAAATTTCATTACTACATTGCTAGGTTAATGAATATGCAGAAGGAGTTTCACTTTCAGTTTTTGGCACACCAAACCAAATATCCAGGTATGCAAATGAAGAAAACCAGAGTGAAAACACAGACTTTATTAACTAATCCAAATATCACTGTTTCAAAGAAATAGTATAAATATTACAATAATAATAATAAAAAGAAAATATCAGTCAGGCTGTTCACTACTCAGACTTCCCTGAAACTAAAGTTGTTTGTGCTGCAATTCACGTTTACTGTAATCAAAGACTGAAAACACACTGCAAAGAGTTTCTCCCTCATATCACCTTCAGTATAGACAGGCTGAGGTTTAACTTGCCCACCACTTTTAGAACATTCTTCTATTCCTTCTTAAATTCTTACAAACTATTTTAATTTTAAATATAGGGATGTTCTTTTGTGGGTGGAAAGTACCCAAAGAAACTCCTATCAAAACCCAGACTGATGGTATATGCTAATTCAGCAGCTGACAGGATGATCTTGGTGAAGGACTTTAGCCTGAAACAGGAATGACATCAATCTTCCTTTAAGGAATTGCTTGGCCAATATACAACAGTCTGGAAAATTAATATCCAGCCTCTTGTGCTCCAAACTGTACACAACATTTTATTCAATACATTCGTCAGTTTCAATACTTGTCATTTCAAAAAAAAAAAAAACCAAAACCCCAAACAAACCTAAAAGTTTTCTATTACTGTAATTCTGTTTAGAAAGTTAGAAAGTATAAAACCCCAGACAAGACAAAATATGGCTTTTTATGAGACAAGTATAATTCATAAATACAGGAGGTACAACTCAATAGTACTTCAAGACACAGCCCTCACTAATCCAACTATTTAATATATTCCGTCCTTTGTCCTTCTAGGAGATATTTGCTTCTCTTTCTCTACTGAAACAAAAACAGAAAAAACACCCTAAATAACCTACCACTTCACAGAAAGCATGGCTGGATATCAGTATTTCTTGTTTATATAACTGAGAAATCTGCAAAATACACATCTAAAAATTTATATAAAAAAAAATCACAATTCTGAGGCAAGAAGTCAAATAACAACCACATGATGTTAGCATAAAAGACAATTATCCTAATTTGAAATGCATGTAAATAAAATACAAAAGCCAAAGGTGACAGCACATACCATCCTGTTTAAAAAACATAATCATCACTTAAAAGCTGAAATGACAGTATTTCATGCAGTAAATGAAAAGTTCTTTTCTTCTAGCACTCCAAAAATATTTCATTCTCGCTAAGAAGTTATGCGCAAATAAATTCCCATCATCTCCATGTGTACTCCATTTGCCAGATGATAAGCCTTAAAGCAAGTCATTGCAGAATGCAGCCACCATAAGTTACCAGAATGTAGGTGACTGTCAGAAAATATTAATAAAGTCTGACACGTTTATGGTGTCTCTCAAATAACAGCCTTACCTCGGCAGACGGTCCCGTTGCCCACGTACCCAGGTTTGCAGGTGCAGCTATGTCCCCTGATAGTGTTAGTGCAGATTGCATTCTCATCACAGTTGTGCTGGCCACTGCCACACTCATCATGCTCTGTGGGGGAGGGGGGGAAAGACAATAAAACAATTTACAAGATGCCGTGAGCTCTTCTGTGAGAGGATGTGGCATTTGAAAGCCAAGTGGAATAGCCAAGTTGCTGCAATGGCTGAACACTGGGGGCTTGGTGTGGGAGTCAGCTATGGGCTTGCTCCAATTCTGAAACTCGGTAACACGTGCATGGCAACAGTAGATTATTTAGGTTTAAAAACAGAAAGGAAAAAAAAGCATATGTTAGGAAGCAAAGTATGGCTATGACAAAAAGCTGTGAAGAGGATTATGAGAGAAAAGTATCTGCGGTGAAGACTTTTACATCACTGTCCATCTCCAACAGTAATAATCATAAAGACAAGATAAGTGAACACAAAAGGGGCCCTCGCAGCCTGCCCTGTAACTCCACAGTTCAGCTGTCACAATCTCTTGCTCTAATGCATGCCGAGCTGCCTCCTTCTCTAATAGCACACAGTACCATTCTACATTTTCAGAGCACCAATCATACCCTCAAGCCTCAAAGAGGCTCCCAGACAAATGGGCCATATTTTTGCTTTCATCCAGCAACTCTAACTGCTGCCCCGAGACAAATTTACCACAGCTCTGCACTTTACTCTCGTGCTACTTTTTGTTCTCCTAAAGCAGAGGTTAGAGGTGATGAGCTACCTGACCCTGGAGTTTTTCGCTTCTTCCTGCAATTATGAGGAGCTTCCTTCACACAGGAGGCTTGCAAAAACAAAACCTGAATGTTTGACACTTTTGCACTGGTGGTTTTCCAGTTTTTGTGCAGTGGAATCGAAAGGATGCAATGAATTTTCTTAAAACCATACAATGCACAGCAATGAGAATCTGGAACCCTTCTTGGTAGTGTTCATTTGTGCCCCTGCAATCATCAGGCTGATATCCATACGCTGCAAGGTAAAAGGTATCCCTCCCTGGAAACAGGATCTGCTAAAGTGTACCAGTGTATACAGGTGTTCCAAGGACTACGGAGTAAATTTAACCTCCTACAGATCACAGAGGGGCAGTGACTCTAAAACATGAGCAAAATATTCATTTTTGCAGACTGAAGTAAGCCCTTTGGAAGAGTCTCTCCACTGAGAACAGCAGCATCACAAGCTTTGACAGGCTACAGTTCACCTCAGCAAAGCTCTCATTCCACCACAGTACAGAATGACAGCCAACCTGAAGATAGCTCAAGACACATAAGATTGGAATGGTGAATTCTAAGGAACCCATTCAACCAAATACTTCTGGAATGCTGTTGATAACTATTTGTAGAACATATATCCAACGTGTTTTCTACTTTTCAAATACATTTGACAGCAAAATGATATGGATTGCGACTATTTTCTCTTAAATAGCATCAAAGCAATGTATCACCCTCTCATTGCCTTGCCTTTAGCAAGAAACTCACACACACACTCACACGTGCCTGGCTCCAGCTGATAAATTCAGGCTTTCATTTATACTTGTTAGTTTATGTGGGTCCCTCGCTCTGCTTAGTAATTCACTTCAGCTGCTTGCCAATTCTCAGAGGCCTTACATATTCAGAATGCCCAGGTTCTCCCCTTCATCTTTTAACAAACTGTACCACAGCCTGATTCTTTGCGGCTTCAGTCTCCTGGTGCTCAGAGTACTGGGTCAGACACAAAAAGTACCAAGCTACCCTCCAAGGAAGTGCTTTGAAGGCAGCTGAAGCTGAATTACGCTTTCTTTTAAAAGAGACACCCTCTCCATAATCTCTCTCTCCTCTTCCTACTTTTAATTGTCATTAGCTTTCATGTGTTAGTATTCAAACTATAATAAGAATGCCTTTGTGATAGGCTTATGTGTGTACACAAGAACACTCCTACTCAAACAATTGCCAAAATTAGTCTATTACCTTCCCAGCACCTCAAGTATAAACAAAAGATTCCCCAGTGGTAACAAATGTGTTTTGCCAAAATACACGAGATGATAGTCTGCTGTGTTGTTCTAGAGTCTGACAATGTAAATCACTGTATTTACCATTCCTGCAGATGTACAGATGCTGAAAATATCAGAAGATTTAGCACTGATAAAGCTGCTTTCCCACAGTCATACTTTAAACAGAGGTCAATTTTTTCAAAGCTCATATAATTTAAAGCACTAGCAACAAGTCTGACCACTGGAACCTGCCCGTCATGAGACATCCTGATGCTCTTAGCACAAAGAGGACTAAGGAAACCTCATCTGCATGAGGAATCTCAAGATTTCTTAGGAGCAATATGGCTACAATGATGGGAACTTTAAAAGAAATTTTCCCTGGTGTAGGGGTGTCTATAGTTGATGTGGCTACAGGCCTAATAAGAATGAGAAAGCATTGATTTTCTGTCAAGGTACAAAAATCTTCTTATCCAGATGAAAAATCCTTAAGATTCTGCAAGTAGCAAGTATTTTTGGGGTTTCCTGTGCCCTCACAGGACATCATCCTTTGGAAAACTTGGGTGTTCACACTCAAAAGTGGGCTCAGGGTTTTGCTTAAATTCAAAGGAGATTGCGACTCATTTGCAAAGAACATTGCTTTCTTGCACACACTGCTTTCCAAAAATTCCCATTCAAGCACATCAGACAGAACCTGCTTTTGCCTTAATGTTATGGTAAATACTGACTAGACAGCAAATAAAGTTGTCAGAGAAGGACATTGCATAGCAGCATTCCAAAGCACCAAAGAGGGGAGAGCTGAGACAAAAAGCCTGAAGTCATATCTTATTTTGACAGTTTCCCTTGTAGCTGAAACTGAGAAGCACAAGAAAGGGACTCTAAAACCTGAAAACAAAAGTAACTTAATTTTTTTTATACACACACATATATATGTACATATGAACAAATAAGCTGCCATACTCTGGAATTAAACTGCTATAATTAACTTTGATTGAAGTCATCCATCTGTCTGATTTCTATTTGCCATATAATATACACAAAATGATCTCATGATCAAAGACAAAAATAACTGGCAGGTTTAGTGAGAAGGACAGCATTGTAGGATGTAATTCCTTGACCCAACTCTTATTCCCCTGGATTATTAATATCTGTTTCAAGATCAGATACCATTTCAGATGAACAGTTACAACAGCAGCACCATCCTTTGCTTACAGGCAAGTAAATTTTTATGAAATCTCTGTAAATTATCTTCAGCATTGGTATTTTTGTGCTCAGGATTCCTGATTGTTGTTGCATCTATTCCGTGCTTTGTGGCAAACCACAAGGTCAGTTAGTTTATTGTGCCTCTTTTTTCCCCTTTATAAAATTAGGATATTACAAGACTTTATTTTTTCTCTACTATTCATCATTATTCTGAAATCCTCAAATACTAAAGATTTTAAAGAAAACTTACAGATATCAATTTTCTATTGCAAAGAGAAGCAAGAATCAAATGACAACTGCTCATTTTCTTTCTATTTCATGTATTCTTCCTCCAAGCAGAGATGAGGTATGAAAGAACACATCATCTCTGAAGCTTCAGCTTCCTGGCCTGTTTTGTAGCTACCAAGACACAGCTGAGACCAAGAAACTACACATTTAAACTTAACATTGTCCTTCTAGATAAAACCCGTCTAGAATTTCCAAAACCTTTCCTGAAACTTTCCAAAATAGTAAAGAGAATTTTCTGAGTTCACACCTAAGTCAGGCCGTTTTGTGAAGAAACATCTATGAAGTTTATTCTTTCTTTAGGCTTCACCTGAGAATGGCCATCTGCCTCCAGAAGCACTCGTAAGAAATTAGTCTACGTTTTACAAAAACATGTCTCCATCACCTGTGTTGTACAATTCTGTACATCAACTGGGAAGTCCACATGAGAGCACTACAGCTCTAATGTTTCTATGGAGGCAGAGTTACACGACAGCACGTGCACAGTTGTGGGAGACAAGTATTCTAGTTATCTCTGCTTTGCTCACTAGCAACCTAATAAAAATAGGTTTATCTTGATGGTGACAAAATTCGTTTCAATACTAGATGGTCTTAGAGAGATAACAATCACATAAAAAGCAAAGTTAATTCACCAGAAAGTAGTTTCAAGATGGTTAGTTGCACATCCTATTATAAGAAGCACCAATGCCTCCTACAAATAGCAGAAAAGCACGTTGTATCAAAACACAGACTAGTCTAGAAGCACACTGATATCAGGAAACACATAATATCTCCTTTTTCCTGAAATCCCAGAGAAGAAACTAGTCAAGAGTACAATGGGAAAACACAGACCATTTTCTGTTTGTCCTAGTTAGAATCGCCAGGACCAGTTTATCACTGTGTGGGTATAATCAAAACTGTGTATTCTACACCCTCTTTGTCATTTCTGATGAACTGTTAATAATGGACCTTTGCAGCAGCTGCCCAGGGCACACCTGACCCCTCAGGGTACCAGCTGGGTGCTAAAGAACCCTGTGAGACAGGAGAGTGTTTCTGTCTTCACACCGATGACTCAGCTGTGATCACTCCCCTCTGGGGAGGCATCAGGACCTCACACCCAGCCTGAGGGGTCAGGTCTGCTCATGGGCCATCAGGGACTGGCACCACAGGCACTTGCAATGACCTAGACCATCACAGATGCCAAAAGTATCCCATGACTGACTCATTGTGAAACTCCTCACCCTAGGGGAGGTACTGGGCATTCCCACCTGAACATGAGCACAGATAATCTCTGGGTTTTGGGACTTCTGGTACCACTCATCGGATTCTGTGGAGGACCAGAACTTCAACAGGACTGTGACTGCCACTCTCAACAAGACTGCGACCATCATCCTCACCAACAGGTTTTCCTTTCCTTTTTCTCGGTACTCAGGGGGGGGCCACATGGGGCTCAGCACAGGGGCCAATGAACATCGTTTTGGTCGTGCCCCAGGGGGCTGGGTTATACATCTGGTTTTGTGGGTTAAAATCAGTTTTTCTCTGTATCATTGTATTTATTGTAATTGTTTTAGTAAATTGTAACTCTGACTTGTAACCTCTCTTAAGTTGGGTTCATTTCTCCTGCCGGTTTACCTTTAAACCAGCACACTGCTGAAGTCGCAAGAACATGGAATGAATAGCAAACTGTCGAAATAAGTAGAATTTCCAGGCTGCCAAGACAGCTGTGACCACACTGTATCCCCCCCCTCCCTGCATGTGCTTGAGGCAGATGGACTGCAACCAAGCAACCAGCACAGCACACCAACATCTGCAGCCAACATCTACTGTGTACATATGTAAAAACAACAAAGGGATAATACCTAAGGCAGTAGGAGACCAGGAACACAAGCAAACTCCACGCCTGCTGACAGAAGGCTTGCTATAAAAAAAGGTCAAGGCTCTGCTAATTGCTGTATTAGCTGCACCTTCAGCAACAGCAGAATATTCAATCATGATGTATTTCAGTTGTGAAACCACTTGTTTAAATTTTAACTAAATGTTTAGCTGTCTTCAAAACACAAGTATCTATTTAAGGCTAAAGAGGTTAATGCATAGCAGGTTGTAGCAGCTCCTGCACAACTCAAATGACTGAGCATTCCAGCTGCTGATGGCTGATCACTTCAGTGTGAAGTAGAAATTGAAATATTCAAAAAACGATAAAAAAAGTCAGCAGCCTTCATGTATCCATATGCTTCTGCCAAATCCTTCATATCCCTACTTTTCCAGCCTAATCTCATTGAGGAATCACATAATGCTTCTCTTTTGTGGTACTTAAAAAATGCCTTCTGTTCTGGGCTAAACTGAACTGGAAGAAAACAGGAGGAAAAGCACTGGAGGCAGAAGCAAAGCTGCCAGACTAAGATTTCGTCTGCCTGAGGTAATGTATTCTGCATAAAGCCACCCACACCATACTGCAAAACTGTTCATAAGTAAAAGCAACCATATAAAAATAATTCAGAATACATGCAAAGTAAAAAAAGATTTATTTGTCATGTATTTATAAAAACAATTGCACAAATATCTAAACGTGTATATATAGAAACAACTGCCGGTAAATACAAAATTGCTGCCTCTAAATGCAGGGTTTGTGGAAGATTCTAGGCAGCTCTGACAATTAGCATCAGAAGAAGTGTCAATCAAAGAATGGGACAGTTCTAAACTCTGGAAGTTTGGGGTATTATAAATATCCATATTTTTACTATAGATTTCTTTTTAATAAAATAATTTTTTATGCATTATACAAGAGGAAGATGGCCTTGGCTTATTTTTTGTGTGCATAATTTTTTCAATGCATTTTCCAGAAGTATCACAGAATTTCTAGGATGCTTCTGCTTTCCTACATTGAAAGAGAACATTAGACATACTGGATTTGTATGGACTCTAAAGGCAGGATCTACTCAGCTTTCGCTTTCTCTCTTTCTTCTTTTTTTCTTTTTCTTTCTTTTCTGTACATGCTTGGAAAACTCTAGAATTTGTATTGTTACATGCTTTGTCTAAAAAGGACTAATAGAAAATTGGAATCATAGGTTGAAAATATGTAGCAAACAATACCTAGTAAAGCTAAGAACCTTTTGGTCAAGAGTCATAACATCAGGATAGTTTTCCCTTGTACAGTTCAAAAGCACATAATGGATGTCAAACATAATTTCTAAAAGGTACATTTAACACAGGATCTATTTTTCAAGCAAGAGTGCTGATACTTTTATCTTTATTTAAAGAAAATAAAGATACTCTTCAAAAAAAGACACTGGCATGGAATTACAGGAGACATCCCATTGAAGAGTCTTTCACCACAGCTACTCTCACTTCTCACTAGAAGCAAAAGCCCCAATTTAAACTTGCTTACAAGATGGAAACCATTTTCTTATTGTAAGGATTCTCTTCCATTACTTCCTCAAAGCCTTCATACTTTAATAATAAATCATTCATCCTTGGAATACTTCATGCAAAGATTCTGACTCTTTCCATTTATTCTTATTTTCAGAACATTGAAAAGAAATCTAAGTTGTTCTCTGAATTGTTGAGATAACAGTCAGCTCCTGGGGCACAGAACCACCAATGTAACCAACATTTCTATACACCAAGAGACTTGGACTAGAGAGAAAACTCACAGAATTGCAAGGCCATCAGATGCTACCATTTTTTTATTAATACAGATGTTATTTGTATAGAATACATGCCTTATTGCAAAATTAATTAGCTATCTGTCAACCATTTAGCGATGATCTTTGAAAATTCAGAAAGGAAAAAGCCATCTCTCCAAATACTTTAAAAAAGCAGCAACCCTTTGTCACATGTTATTGGGATTCAGTATCTATGCAACAACTAAGGCTTTAAAAATGAGAGCTTAAAAAAATTGAATTTAGGCAGAATTATGGACTTAGTGGAATCAGGATTTCAGCTCATAACAAGTTGTGAAGAAACAAAAGATATAGCTTTTAAATAGTCTGAATAAAAGGAAGCATTACTCTGAACACACATGAAGAATCTCCCAGAGAAAACCAGGGCAGTTAGAAACAAGATGCACCCGTCAAACAAGGAATTACATTGCAGATGGTAAGCTGGTGCATGATAATAGCTACTTGGGAATCCAGGCAACCCTGGGTAAAAAATATAATCTGCATTTTCACTTACTCATGAGAAACAAAGAAACAAAGTTAAGTTTATCTATGTCCATTCCAAACTTCAACATCCAAGTTCACCCCATCCATTTCCACAAGGAAACAGGAAGAAGGAACTTGGTGCAGAACAGAAAAGTCCCACTGTTCCCTGCTGTAACTTTATCCTTATGAGCACTTAAACATACAAATACTGGCAGAAATATCACATTTTCCATTCTTTTAGTAAGAATCTAAAATGCTATTGTAATTTATGACACAATGAACAACTTCTGGTGTTAAACATGAAATTATTTAGACTACATTCTAAAAGAGAAGACACGTGCTACTCTTGGGTAATTAGGAAGAAACAGTGGAATTTAATTTGAATATGAAATTCCAAATGTGCATGCAGTTGTCTCTCAGCATAAAACCTTTCACAACCTGAAGGACTTCTGCTCTACCACATCCCTTCTGGAAGCTCTGTCATCCCCTCAGTTTCTGAGATGGGCAGACTAGAAGCACACACAGGATTCAAGAGACCAGAACATCATGAATTTATACAACAGGATAATAACATTTATCATCTTGTTCTTAATGCCTTTCCCAAAAGATGTCACTATTCTGCTCATCCTGGACCACAGCTGAGCCATGAGCTGACATTTTCAGTATCTCTTCTCCAAATGGTAATGCCTAATTTAGAGCATTTGTATATGTAGCTAGCTTTTTTTGCCCCCACCCCCACCCCACCCAGGGAAAGGTACTTTATACTCTCATCCTCTGTTCTGCCTCACTACTTTATAAAAAAATCCCTACCAACAGTACCCATTTGAATTTCCATGAGATGAGTTCACCAAGCAGTGACAAGAAATTCCAAATTGTTACAATAAAATAAATCAAGATGAATGATAGGTAGCCTTGCTGACAGTAACGTTGCATTTGTTTTCTGCTAGAGAAGAAGAAAAAAAGCACAATATAAAATATTTGCACATATACCTTAAATGTCTATGCAATGTTTCTAAGCAAGTGGGAAGACAGACATTTGGTTTTATTGTTTTCTGAACACAAAACAGGAAAGCAAAGTAAGAAGTGGAAAATCTGAAGTGAAGTGAAGAAGTGAAATCTTGAAAAACGGTGGTTTAGGTTTAGACACATTTCACCCTGATAAGAAGCTCCCTGAGATTAAAGAAAAACAGCATTGAACAAAGTAGGTCAAATGTCTGAAAATTCAAGAATCACTGGAAGTGTACACTGTTGTTTTTTCTTTACATTTAAATATTCTTTCCCCAATATTTTAAAGTGTGCTGAAATTGAGTAGACATGTCAAATTAGTAAAGAATATTAAAATTATCAAAACCAGCTACTAGATTATACATGTGAAGAGTCACTACCTAACGGATGGGTTTATACACTGAATGTTCATGTTCTATATACTAGTGAAATATTAGCAATATTGATATACACAGAAATTTCAAACCAGATCCTTATCAGAGGCTGATAATAACATGGCAATCTACCTGACATACTCCTAATTTCAAATGGATACTTTGCTGCAGTTTTGTGGAATTGCTTTTGAAAGTCGGGTTATTCATGTCATTAGCAATGTGTACCTTTAATTCTAAAACTTGCCAGCAAACTTTGAGCACAACTGTGGAGACAGGAATTATAGTCAATTTAGAGGGGATCTAGACAAGAAATTCATTACAAGAGTTTGTAGATTCGCATATTGCATATTTAGAGATGCAAACAAAAGACTACATAAGGAAGAAACCACATTTCAGTGTCAAAAAACCCCTTGTGTTATCTTTACGTTGGCAAATTCACACCGCCAGAAGAATGAACCCTTCTGCAAGCAGAGTTGCTCACTGAGCAAAGAGCTGGCACATCCACACCACTCAGGCTTCAGGAGAGAGGCTGAACTCCATGAACACCAGATGATGCTTCAGAACTAAAACTTAGTAAGGATTGTGCATTGACTGCCTTACAGACTCTGAACAATTCCTAAATGTAACAGGAATAGAGTGCATAGGAGCTTCATTTCTGGTCTCACAACTCAGAATTGATCTCTCAGATTTTTGTGTGGGGTGAAGGAAGTATACAGCATATTGCTAATGAAACAGCCCAAAGTAAACCATTTTTAAGATGAAGGAATATCAATTATTAAGACAAAGCCTCAGAGGAACAAAAAACGGTTCACAAAATCAACAAAAATGCAATACTGTACACAGGGGGAATGTGGTGTTGAAAAGCAAATAGTTATACCCTCATCTGCAGATTCAAAACATCTTAAAATTGTGTTTCCTTATTGGATTTATAAACCAGAATAACCAGTTTATGCACTGTATTTCTAGAGGTATGAAGTAACTGGCCTGCGTGCCAGTCTCTTTATTCACTTATTTATTTATTTACTGAAGGAATCCAGAGGAAATTCCAGATTTCATAAATGATACAGTAGGGCCTTGAAGCACAATGGTGAGTCAAAGCACAGGTCCATATGCTGGGATCTCACTCTGTTCTGAGCTCTCTCTCACACACAGTCCTTCACACACGTCATCAGTCCTGAATTGTAACACACACATGCTAAGCAATATGATCATCTTGGTTATTACTATAGGATATTAAATTTCTAATACAATCCCTAACTTTTCCACAAACGAGTTAATCATCAAGGCACTGGACTTTTATGAGGCACCTTGATTGTGCACATTGATTTGTACATTTGTAAACCACTAGTTATTCCAGATTTGTCTAAGTAGTTATTGCTTTTCTCAACATAGTTACAAAGCAGATATTTTCAGACAGAGAGCAAATAAAGCCTTGAACTACATGTGAGGTACCTCACTGAAAGAAAGCAGCTCTGCAGTTCCAGCTAGACTGCAGCAATGGCATTAATATTGGTAGACAAAAGAACAACACCACCACTTCTATGAAGTTCTCAGCTTCTCTAAATCATAGGACATTCACTTAGGAAAATAAAGAAATCACATGTAAGGACACAACCTGAAATAACTGAGACCTCGTCTAGCAATTGCCACTGCCTAATTTACAGTTTTCAGGAGAGATGCTTGTTACCATTAAATCTTCAGACAGTTTTATTTTGTTTCCTTATTGTAAAAACCTGAATATGGTTCAAGCACCTGCACTGGGTCAGAAAAGAAACTCTAAATCAATATGTACCATTTTATTTATATAGCAATATAACAGGACAGGCTGCTTTTTATCCATAAAACTGTGAAAGCTGCATGCTTCTATCAAGTTGATACTAGAAGTTCATCTTTCAGGCATTTTCAGTTCAACAATACCTCCAAGTTTTATTTTGCAGAAATCTCAAAATCACCAATACAAAAAGTATGAAATAGACCCTTGGATGCAATTTTTAGCCAACATTTCATCACGGCTTCACAAACTTATAAAAGTTCTAGAGTTTTGGTTTCCAGCACTCCAGGATGCTTCAGCTTCCACACAAAAAAGAATTGCAGAAAGCAATACACACCCCATTTCAAACTAGCACAGAAGTCTCTAAGTGCTATTGCAATGTAGTAAGATGGAATTGTTTCTAAATGAACTTGCATGTGTGACAGATGTGTCAATCTGCTGGCATAAGATCACATAAAATCAGAGTTAAGGTTTTGTAGCAGAGTTCAAGTATAATGAGGACAGTGCACATATTAATTCTCTGCACCTATCAGAGATGCAATGAAGGCTTTAAGAGTTCTGGAGTGTGTGACAGGTGATATGAAAGTCACAAAGGCTTAGTGTACTCCCAATTTTCTATTTGCAAAGTTAGACATAATTGAGACATTAGGTTTTCCTTTATGTTTTATGTACAACTTTTTAATTAAGAAAATGCTGCTAAAAGGATAGACTGCAGTAAGCAGTCTCTTGACAGAGTAGAGATAGAATGTTGCTTCTTACTGAAAGTAAACGAGTATTTTGAAATCATAGAATAATTTAGGCTGGAAAAGACCTCTAAGATCACTGAGTCCAACCACTAATCCAGCACTGCCAAATCCACTATACCACATCCCAAAGAGCCACATTCACCCATCTTTTAAATACTCCATGATGGTGACTCAGCTGCTTTCCTGGGGAAACATACATTATATGGCAGGAAAAGACATGAATCTGGCAAAAACACCTCCCTGGTGGCAACTGCCCCAAGAAAGCCAGTGAGTGCTGACCAGCATTCTTAAAAATGGATGTCTAAAAACTCACTTTTAGGTATTTAGGCATCTAAATTAGTAAATGTTTTCTTCTTGCAGGGTGCTGAAAACCTAACTTCCCCCAATGAATTTAACTAGGACAGGGGTTATCAGGACCTTAAAAAATTTCTTTTTAAAAGAGAAAAAAGAAAAAAAGTAAGTCTAGTTCTTTATGTCATTCCTGTGTATTAGTCTTCAGTTTACTGCTTTAGCCTGACAAAAATACTATTGGACTCTTACATAGAGGGAAGTGATCAAATTGCTTTACTCCTCAAAGCATGCAAATGCAGCACCATATATATATACACTCAATACACAGAATCAATTTTTATTTGAAAGCAGAAATGGAAACTAATGCATCATCATTTCCCAGGGCATCTATATTTTTTTCCTGGAGATACTGTACCGTAATAGTGATCACAATAGACAGTACTTTTCTTGTGAGATCTGACAAGATCACAACCTGAGTTCTTTCAGCTGCAACTATACCTTCTTATATCAGGAAAACAGTGCACAGTATGAAGATCCCACTGCTGAGACAAAAGATGGATCAAACCAAATTTATATGCTGTACATTGCTCAGGCTTTCACAGCTAAAAGGGGATTTAAGTACAGGATTTTCCAAGAAAACTGATGATGATGCAAGAAAGGAGTCTTTTCTCCAAAAACCTTAGAACATGACTTCAAGGGGAAAGAGGCAGGAAGATGAAGCCCCCCAAATCACCAAACACCATGGAAAGCGTTGCAAAAATACAATGGGTGTGCAGAGCAGAAGCCCCCAGGGCATGAAGTCCCATTCATTTTCAGGCTCCCTTTTCTGTGTTACCCAGTGACAGACTCAGAGTGCTGCCCAAAATCTCCTTGCTGTAGGCACCAGGACACAGCATTCAGCCTTTGGCAGAAGATAAATAGGGAAGAAAGCACAATGCCAGGTGTGAGGAAGGTCTGCAAAGACCAATTTACAGACGAAGGGACAAAGAAATTCTGTGCTCAAGTATCTATTACTGACAAGACAAATTTACATATGTGCACCCAGTGAGACAGAGAAAGTGGAGCTAAATGTCCACAAATCATGAAGGAAGCACTAAACTTCAGGATTCGAATGTTTCCCAAAAAAGAGGGAGGCAGAAGTCAAACGAGAGAAATGAGCATCAAACAAGAGTGAACTCGGAGAGAACAAATTTCCTGCTAACAAGAAATAACCTCCACAAAAAACACATGTGACTATGCATATCACATGCTAAAGTACTGCTTAAAATTTAATTCCACCATTTATTTCAGGGGAGAAAAGCAGGATTATGTAGAGCATTCCAGTTAAGAAAAGGAAGCTATGATGTTGTTAGCTAAACTGAGCACAGATCATCCTGCAGAACATGCTCAGAGAAGAAAGCACAATCCAGGGGTGAGAACATCTGGTGCAATCTGAATTCCACCCCTCTTTCTCATTAACTGACTATATGACTGGATGACTAAGATACTTTTGCCACCTCTTTTGCAAAGAAATGGTCAGAAAAGTGTTATGCAAGTGAAAAACTCATCTAATATAATGAAATTTTTTACCAATAGACAGGAATGGGAAAAAGTCTGAATTTGGAATATTTGAACCATTTGAAACAAAGACTGGAATCTAAGGGAAACCTGACATTTATCACTATGGGGTGACAGGCAAACATTATGACATGCTGGAACACCTATGACATTTCAGGGCTAATTTGTATGTACAAGTGCTCTAAAATCATCATGACACAATTTGAAAAGCATTGCTGATAATCACAAATAAGAAATGGCTGAAACAAACCTGACAAAAGCCCATCAGGAAAGTGATAGATCTAAACTTACCATCACAGGTTAAGCATCAGACAGACAATCACCATAAAATTATTTGGTGGAAGGTGTCAGGAGGTACATGCTCAGCCATCAGCCTCACAGAATTTCAAGAAATAAAAAGATCAAATTAATTAAACACGGAATCACAGATTATTCTGCGTTGGAAGGGACCCACAAGGATCATCTAAGTCCCAACTCCTGGCCCCGCACAGGACTATCTCCAGGCGTCACACCATGTGCCTGAAAGCATCGCCCAGAATCTTCTTGAACTCAGACAGGTTTGGTGCTGTGACCACTCCCCTGGGGAGCCTCTTCCAGCACTTGACCACTGCCTGGGAGAAGAAACTTTTTTCAACATGTAACCTAAACCTCCCCTGGACACAGCTTCGTGCCACTTCCTTGGGTCCAGTCAAGGATCACCAGAGAGAAAAACAAAGATGTGCTTTACACAACAAATATATTCCTGCTCTAGATACCATCTGTAATCCCTGAAAAGGGATTTTGTACCTTCACTATTTCCAGAACAACAAACCTACACAAAGTTCCTGGTTCTCCTGCTCGCTCCTGTCCCACAGGCAGGTGAAGGAAGGGAAGTGATACAAGTATGGCTTCCACATAGTTTTGATAAAGACTGTAATTTCAGTCTTTCTAACATGTTCCATTTAAGGGGCTCAAATCCAGTTACAATCATTAACAATACATGTCTCATGTGTCAGTTCTTTGACATATGACAAATCTCTGTGAGCAACAGCAAATACTGTTACAGTCAAAGGGGAATATGCCTTTCCAGCAGATCCCCAAGCTATGCTGCACAAGTGCTGAAATCAGCACTAAATTAGCATTAGAGTAATTAAGTAACTTCTTCCCATAGAAGACTGTGGAGCTTTTGATTTTAACTATTCCTCAGAAAACCTGAACACAGACAGGGCCTGCAGCATGACAGTGATAAATTCCCCGGCAGAAATCTTCTGCCACCAGCTGCCATGCATACAGATGGGAGGGATGTCAGCTGGGAGCCCTCCATCTAATCTCCATCTTACAGCCACAGAAGCAGCATCCTTTTGCATAATAGTCACAAGCACTCCAATGCCACAGAAAGAGATCCTTCAATTAATACCATAAAAATAGCAATTTGAATAGTTCAATAATAATAGTTTAATTTGGAGGGAGAAAAAAGGGTTTCTTTTGATACTGATTTGACCCTGCATCCTAGGTGACAGCATGAGGAAAATGCCAGGTGAAGAAAATTAGCATAACAAAACAATTGCCTGGAACCACAAATTGAATTTCAATGGGATGCTGCTTGCTGCTAAAACCCAAGGCAGTCATCTTGTGGGGGCACACCTCACTGGGTTCACATGCACTTTAGAAAATTAAGAGGATAAACATGCATTTCAAATACTTAACAAGAGGTAAGATAAGGTAACCCAGGAATAATCTTATAGCTGAAAAATTATATATATACAGTTTTGTTTTCTTTAATTCTCCTGTAATGATAAGAAAGTAATCTTTTTCAGCCAGAGCTTTTCTGACTGATACATGTTTGGCATCCTAAAAAGTATTCACGCTGGGAAAGACGAATATGTCACCAAGTCTCCGTACCAGTGACCACACCAACACCGCTGTATCTCCAAATGGCTTATGGGAAGCAGCCATGCAGAACAGGAAAACCATCAGCACAGTCAACCCTAGGAAATACCTGAATGAAAATGCATAATTCCTGTTCATAATTAGATGTAAGAATTCCAACAAGGATTGTGCCTGGGCTGGGCCTTCAGAAACAGGCACAGCTCAGCAGATCCCTGCTGGGGGAATGACACTGAGGGAATACAGGCAGAAAATAAGCTTCAGGAGCTCCCTCCTTTCCTTTTCACTGAAAACTGTCAACAAATAAAGGGAAAAATGCCTCTTAAAAATTGGAGTATGTTTATCATGGACAGATGATGGCCCTAGATAAGCCCGTAGTGAAGAGTCAGCTGCACAGGACACCTTCTAAACTTCAGTGTTCCTCTGAAACTCCACCAGCGCCCACGGGAAGTGGCACATTTGGACTGGGCAAACCAATGGTTAGTTCCAGATCCAAAATAGTTTCCTTCTTTTGTTTCTAACATAAAGAACAGTGACAATTTCAGCTCATGACCCTATTTTTCAATCTTTTTTTTTTTTTTAACAATTCATGGGGAAGAGTCATATTTCAGGGTTATTATCTTTGAAATATTTACTTGGCATTATTACAGTCTGTGACATTGTGTTGTAAGGTTTTCAAAATGCTTTCGAAAAGAAAGACTTATTATTCTGTGATGCTCACTGGGTGCCATTTCTTGCTTGAGAGGGCACAATGTAGGTTGAATAATAATGATGATAATAATAATAACCATAATAACACTAATAATAATAATATTAATATTAATAGTAACAACAAAAGATAGTCATTAAGTACAGCAGGATTACCACCTCAAATTTTAGACAGGCCTTTCTCATTTTCTGTGTAGGCTGGAAGGGGTCAGGATCTTAGATCAATGCTGGTATGATTACCATTGGGCCAGCCATAGAAATATAACAGGATTAAAAGATGATTTAACCAAAAGGGGAAAAAAAAAAAAAAAGGGGTGATTTTGAACTACATGTATAAATGAAGAAACCTTGTAAATCAGATTTCTATCAGCTGTACCCAGAAAGAGAAGGCAGCAGGGGAATAAGATCCAAACTAGTACACTTGCCAGTAAGAAAAGATACAGGAGGACAAAGACATGGAACATAACATAATAGCATGCTAATAGTATTAGATTCTCTGGGAATAAAATAAACAAACAAAAAACCTCCACTAATGAGTAACAAATGTAACTCAGTTAGAAAAAAACACAAAAAAAGAGTTAGTATTAGGGCTCAGAAAGAATAAACTCAAATGAAAATTGATATTAACTAGAACATAATATTTAACAGTATTTTCTGTAAAGCCAAACATAAATGTATACTTCATATGATAAATGAAACAAAAAACCCAAAGTAAGGATGTGTCCCTCCAAGAAAAACTGTAATTCTTACAAAGTTTTTCATACTTTTTCCAGTTATTATAAAATATGAGATAGCTTTTAAAAAGCAGAGAAGAATCAGGAGCATCACTGTTTGCACTAATTCACAAATGTCAAGAAACTACAGAAAAAAATGGAGATATCATTATACAATTCCTGAAATTGATATTTCACTAAATCTAAACTTCCCTGCCCTCCCACTGCAGTTACACACAGTGTAAGGGTTATCACTTGATCACTTACAGACAGAAAATGAAATTTAAAAAAAAGGCAGAGAAGTTCACAGATACTTACAGGAGAAAAAACCCCCTATAAAAGCATTTTGTGTGCAATGTGTGCTTTACTGTAAAACTAAGGTAAGTGATCCCCAAAAACACCAAGGTACTCAATACACTCTTGAAGTATCCAGAAGGATTCAAATGGACAGATTTTAGGACCCCAGTTAAATACACTTTTATCCTCCTTTAACTGAGAGTAGATTTAGATTAGATAACAGGAACACTCTCATAGGTTGCCCAGAGAAGCTGTGGATGTCCCGTCCCTGGAAGTGTCCAAGGCCAGGTTGGGTGGGGGTTTGAGCAGCCTGGGCTAGTGGAAGGTGTCCCTGCCCATGTCAGAGTGATTGGTACTAGATGATATTTAAGGCCCCTTCCAAACCAAATCATTCTAAGATTCTATGTTGCATCTACCAGATTGGTTTAAAACACATCAAGTTCACCTAATCTATTTAGATTAGATATTTCATAATAAACTGACTGCCTTTCACAATTTTACTTTTGTCATCTCTAAAGTAATCACATTTTTGTATTACAGCTTAAATGTAAGGACATTGAAAATAATGTATTGTGCCCAATTGAAATTACACCAACAAGTAGTATTTGAGGGATTTAAACAGATAGCAGTAATTATCCTCCTCTTTGTAGAGCATGAAAGTGATAAAAATTATTATTTTTCCAAGATCACTATAATATTCATGTATCTACTTAACTTTCTTCCTTGGAAGGTCCCATTTGTTTTCTTTAGAACTGAATAAAACGATTTTAAAGATTATGATTACTCAGTACTTATGAGAAAATTAATAGCAGCTATGACAAAGGTATGCAAAATGAGTAACAGAATGTAGAATACTGTCTTACCCAGTATTAATAAAAAGGCTCTCTTGCTTGGTGAAATTAAAGGGGAAGAAAATTAGGGTGGACAGCTGTAAACAGTCATTTTACAGAATAGGTCTAAGTGATAAAATACTTCAGACAGTATTGAGTTTTAGTCCAATAATATTCAAAATAGTACCTCCTTAATGAACATGAATAGTCTTGCTAGCTAGAATTTAATTATGAAATTATTGATTCTTATGGTTCAAGGCACAAAATGATCATTAGGTGGAACCAAGGAAAGGGATTCCTTCTATGATATATTATAGTTGCAGGGAGGCCTACGCTTTCTCTGAAACAACCAACTTTGCTGACAGAGAACAAGTACTCTGTCAACTGCAGGTCAAAATGACAGGTTCTAATAAAAATTGATTTTATCTGAGGGTGGGGGGGAAGGTGGAAATCATAGACTTCAGCCTGCTATCTGAAGAGACCTCGGGTAGGAGGGCATCCAGGACTGCTGTCTACAACAATGGGCCTTCCAGCTTGCACAACTTTAATTATTTGTTCTTCATGAGTTCAGCTATTAGAAGACCAAGTTTGCACCCAGTTTAGCTGTGGGAAGGAGGAAGGATGGGAAGTTGGCATCTTGCCTTCATCTCAGGCAGTTCATGCAGCAGTACATGATGACTCAAATTCATTCAGGAAGGTGTCACACAAGAGGAGAATCCTGTTCCTGCTGATTCTTTGGTAGCATAAAAAGGGCAGGCAGTGTGGATACCCATGAATCGTGCAAATATAGACATCATTGAAGGCAAAAGGGTGGATATGCTTCAGTGACTGGATTTACATTTTTCTTTATCAAGAAGCATTGAGTAAAAGGATGCTCAGAGGGCTGCAGAGCCTCTCCTATGGAGACAGGCTGAGAGACAGGCTGGAGTTCAGTCTGGGGAAGAGAAGGCTCTGGAGAGACCTTAGAGCCCCTTCCAGTACCTAGAGGGGCTACATGAGAGCTGGTGCAGGACTTTTGACATGGGCATGTGGTGACAGGACAAGGGGGAATGGCTTCAAACTGGCATAGGGAAGGTTTGATTAGGTATTAGGAAGAAATTCTTTACTGTGAGGGTGGTGAGGCCCTGGCACAGGTTCCCCAGGGAAGCTGTGGATGCCTCATCCCTGAAAGTGTCCCCATCTGTGGTCAAATTCTAACAGTAGCAACAAGAAAAAATGCAAAGGAATCTGCATTATCAGATGGCATACACATTTCACTTGAGCTTGCAGCAGTTAAGGATCCCAGAACTGGGGAGAGGAGAGACACTTCAACCGTCGGTTTTGAACTTTCACTGAGGAGTGGAATAAATCTAGTTTTCCAAGTGTGGAATGAACCAATCAAAATATTTTAGTAAGTGATTTAACATGTCAGGTAGAGAAACAGGGAATGTGGTTTTAAGACATTAACCTACCCTTGTTCCTAGAGAAAAAAGATGGATCTCCATGCCTGACACTGCATCCCAAGCTGGATGGGGCCATGGCACGGAGGCAGACATTGCATCTACTGACAACCACAGCACAGGGCCATGTTCCTCAAAAGGCACACACCAGTCCAGTTCAGATCATAAATGCAATTTTCTCTGGGATTTCATCACGATCTCAGAAATGTGAAGCTCCCGGCGCTGTTGCCAGAGCTCTGACACATCCCATGAGCCAGCCAAGCCCCCTGGAGCAGGTCCAGCACCCTGCTGCTCACACAGAGGTGCCAGCCAGCACACAGCTCCCTGCTCCCCTGGGCCACAGAAAGGCTGCAAGGTGTCTCCACTGCAACACTCTGCATGTGCAGGTTCTTCTTCCCAAAGGTGAAAGAGCACTGATGAAGTAGAGGGCAAGAAGGGAAGAGATCTACACAGGATGAACAGTAGAGCAAAATTAGATGTATTCTACCTTCTTGCTTTTCCCTATTCTGTTACGAAATGCATCCAGCCAGGAAAGATACTATTTACCTTTTCTATTAAAAATCACTTATAATTGATCATTTTACATAATGCATCAGAGGGTCTGTGGGACTCTTAAAAGCATGCAGACTGAACTAAAAGGGCAGAGCATTTATTTAGCCTTGTACTGAGCAGACAGTACTGGCACACTCAAAAAGGTAACTTTTCATGTTGTGGTAGAATGTGATTACACTTGGAATGTCTTTGCTTTATTGCAAAGCCACATTTGTGGCCTAATTATAACAAATTCCCAATTCAGAACTGGATAGATACCAAGGAATCTATCTGAAAGCAAGTCTCCAAAGATCAGAGAGTTCCTTTGCCCCTTTGTGGAGAACGTGTGCCTAAATATGCGCATTCTTAATTTACTGTTTGAAGAAGAATTTGCTATGTCAGATATTCTACAGAATACCACTTTCAACATTTGTGCTATTTTGAAAGCAAAAAGCCAGCAACAAACAACCAACCCAAAAACTAGCATAAAGGACAAATGCTGGTAGATAGTTCAGCACCATGAAAGATTATATACATTAAATTTTGTGAAATAGAACCCTCCATTATGAGAAGCACAATGCAGGCTAAATCAAATCCTGAGGACCCTGAAAGCATGGAAACCTTTCTTCTTCTAAATAAAGAGAAAAAATATTTTTTTCCCTTACAGACCATTAAACTCCCTCTCCGCAGACATCCTTATCCTTTGCTTGGCAGCCTTTCTGCTATCATCTGGCATACCAGGAATGCCTTCCCCAAAACACCTGATTATCTCAGTCCAGCAGCATGAACTATATTTTCTAAAAATGAACTTTATTTGTAAACACTGAAAAGAAGAAAAAAATCTAAGCACATAGAAATCGCAATAGACTATTCTAATGGGAACATAATTAGCAAGACTGTGTCATTCATCTGCCCAGCTCTGTCCCACTTCCCTGACAATGAAGAATAAGAGCTATATCTGTGAGAGTCATAAAAATCTCCAGTTTGAGCTATTATTACATGCAATCATGTACTAAATAGGAAGTTTCATACTGGGAGGCAAGGAGCCTACAGTAGAAAGCATGAACATATTAACTGCAGTGTTAGATCAAAGCACCTCCCTTTCTCCCCATCCCTGTGCTATTCCCAAAGGCTATATTTCTTAAGGACCAAGCAAGTCTGTTTGCCAGTGTCAGCTCCTCTACACTCTTTAAAATTATTTCACAAACATTTCAGAAAGGCAACACTATACCAGATTTATGGTTATTCACTTATTTTTACAAATCCAGAAATAAATTCAAGAATTTAGGATTATCTAGGTTATCAGACACACTAGCATTAACCTACAATATTACTCATAATATATCTCAATGTTCTTGCTCATAGACAGAACATAAATGTCCTCCAAAACCAGAATAAGACTATCCAAAAGAACAAATCACATTGCACACTTTCAGAGCCAGACACTCTGCCCCATCCCCCGCTCCTTAACACACACATTTCTGCTGAAAAAAGCACTTTTTAAGTTATCTGGGAAGATGAAGAGCCAGCAAAGTAAGAGTTGGACAACCTACAATGAATGTCTAAACAGGGCTTACACCAAACCTCAGCCACTTCAAACAAACAGCAGATGCCCATCACTGAACCAGGGTCCTAAGGGCTTTTCAGTTTCTAAGATTGCTCAGAAGGTGATTCTTTTTCTCTGATCACTTGCATACAGTAATAGACACCCAAGAATCAATAGCTGTTAATAAAATATTAGCTCTCTCCTAATCAATATGCACACAACTATGAAACATTCTGCACAAGTATAAAAATGAGATCATAACAAAATGAGAAGTGTTAATATACTGTCTCTGTGTATAAAATGCACATTCAGACAAAAAAAGGGGAAAAGGCTAAAGCCTTTGTCATACATATTTCTCACTGTCAGAAAAGCCCATCAGACATAAGCACCATGAACTTCATGGAAAATTTTCTGTTCAGCTTAACAAGCTTTATAGAATTCCTTTGTTTCTGAAGTAAAAGCCTTACTCTGAAAATCATAAATCCAAGCAGCAAATACAAAGATACAATAGCAGAGCAGCAAAATGCTGCACATTTCACAGATGTGTCATTTCTGACTTGGCAGACTCTTTTCATCCACCATGACACAGCACCTTTCAGGAGCCATACACCTGTCAAATCCAACTAAATATATTGCAAGTTCTTGGTCTTTCTAGAGGTCAAGTGATTGCATTCCCCATCACCTCCACCGTTCCTTAAATTGCAGCGGTAGGAATTTGGCACTCCCATGTTCCAACGTGAATGGGCTGCTCCTCCTCTGTATGGGATTTCTTTGGAAGAAACGCACATGGGTGGGCCACCCTCTGCACAGTCTTTAGCTGCACCAGACTCCAGATACACACACTGCAAGATACACACAGGCATACTGCAGGAGCATTTGAGCCTTTTTTCCGACCATTTTCCAGCAGTAACGTGCTCATTAATACTCAAATCAGACAAGCCACAGAATTTATTCAAGCACCAAAAGCAAACTCTAGAGAAAGTCTATACCTGGCCATTAGTGATCCCTCTGACACCTCTTTGTCTAGCTGAACAATGTGTTTGGACAGAAAAAGAGGACACAGCAGGGCAAACAGAGAACCCCTATCCAGCATGGTCAGCACTGGGCCTGGCTGACCAGTCTTTGGGAAGAGACATTAGCACAGCCTGGGACTCAATACAGGAGATTTAGGCCACATCCATCTGCCTGGTTGGCCAACCTCACACTCACTGCACCTCCTCCTACCTGGGACCATTCTTTAGAGCAGCTTCCTTGGCACACAGCAACAATCTTGCACCTCAACACAAGAAACACTTCTGTAAGACACCAAAAGTCTGGGGGCAAAGTCCCAAAATTTTCTGAGAGGGAAAGAGCGAAGTTACGAAGAAAACCCACTTAAGAGTATCAGCCGTAAATCTAAAAATAGGTGTTTGGGGTTTATAGGAGAATAGAGCATATTCATGAAAAGATATTTCAAATATTAAAAGGGACTGCAAACTGAAATGTCAAAGCATTCTCCATGTTCACTGAGAACGTGACAAGCTTAAATTGTGGCAAGGGAGACTTAAGGGAGCCATTAAGCAAACCTTTCTAATTGCCTGAGTAAGGGACACACACTAAAAGGGGATTAAGGCATTTCCTTCACTGAAGTTGTTTGGGAGTTTTTTAAGAACAGGTAAGGCAAAGGATGTTTCAGGGTCCACAAGTCCTGCCTTGAGGAGGAATGGTGAGCCTGATGCCCTTCCCTGTTTTTCTCTTACTTCCCCGATTTAGCAGGAGAGTTCAATTCGGTGTCTGAAGAACAAAGAGCTTGTTAGAAATGGCTCCAGAAACACAATACAGATTGGGAAATTTTTTACTTTTTTGGACAAAGAAGATGACAAATCCTGGCTGTTGGAGCTTCAGATCTTGACTGAGTAAACTCTTTCCCAAAAGGAAGTTATACTCCTTAAGGCTTTCACACTTACTGTGGAAGCAGATGACTAAAACATGAGAGCTTTTTGCTCCTAGCCACTGACACTGATCCTGCAGCTGCTGCGTGTTTTTGAGATAGCATGTTCCCACTAAGTGATGAGTGTGGTGGCTCTCTCTTTCCATCCCTCACCTCGCTGACTGTTTGTAGTATTTCCTAGACTTAGGAATCAATAACTCTTGGGCCATAAAAATGGAATTAGTCCTATTGCATCAATATTGCATCAAAGAGAAATCCTGCAATAAGAGAGCTCAGGTCAAATGCTGACCAGGTGCTTGTCCTTGATGGTTCTTTAGATGGACAACTTCATTCACGGGTCTTGAACAAGTATTAAATCAAAAATGTTATTTTTAAGCCTAAGCGTAATGCTTACATTTACCCATAAGCATGAACATGCATAGAAAAAAGAATTTAAAATACTGTATTTCTGTGATAGCATATACACCAGCACAAGAGGCTGCAGCTAAGAAATCATGTGAAAATGCTAATTACACCTAAGTCAAGAAATACAACCATCAGCAAGATTTGTGGTCAGCTGTTTAACTAATTTTAGTATTAATAAAGTTACAGAAAATCAATGTGTCAAAAGGACTTGAAAGGATTACCAACTGCTCTGGACAAATTAGCAACACTTCTATGCCTAGAGCACAGGAAAGCACAAAGATGCTTAATTAAACTATTTACCAGTGAAGAATTTAAATCACCATAAATATTATATTTTTAGTATTTTTTCCCTCTGATTGAAAACACTTAGGAGCAAATAATGTGCAGTTTTCTAATGGCATTTTTTTAAAGGAAGGAGTGTAAAAAATGCTGCACTTAAACCCAGTAAACCCAGAAAATGAAGGTGAAATCGGGAACAAAAGAACATAACATGGCATTTAAAATTAGAGGACTGGGTAATAATTCAACTCCAAAGTAACAAAAGATGTTACAAAACTGCATGGAAAGAGGAAGGAGAAGATTTATAACATGAGGGCCACGTGGTTACTCAGGGCCCATGCACACTGTGCTTCAATGAACTGCTATTGTTTCTTGAAAATATTGTATTCGTGAAAACGTCAGTATCTATAAAAATAAACTTCATTGTTCACCGAACTCTTGTTGTTACAAGCCTGTGTTTTTCCCATATCTAATTTTTTTGACTCCTTACTAGACTCTTCAATGCTGCCGCTGTCTCAGCATGAATTTGGGCAAAATACTCCAACTCTCTGTGCCTCAGCTTCCCTTTTCCAAAAGAGCAATTAAATACTTACCAGGCTTCAGAAGAGAAACTACATTATCTACTTTAGTACAGCATTCTCCGACAATACAAAAGAAACATCCTCTTTAGTATTGTTAAAAACAGGGCTTCCCTATGGCAATAGTGCACTAGTTATCTCTCTGTGGGACTTTATCTAAAGTCAAACTGAATGCAATTGAAAACTTTCTCCTGAGATAATGAGGCTGGAGTCGAAACCTGTGTGACTGTCAGTCAACTGACATGGAATTGCTCAGTTTTTGTTTCCCTGGATTGATTTAATACACTTCTAGTCTTCTGTTGACTTGTCCTGAAGAGCAAAGAAACAGTCTCTGATGCAGGTAATACCCACTGGTGCATAGATTACCTGCTGCTGAACTCAGCCGACAGCCCTCTGAGGGACTTGAAACAAATGTTTCTGCATTTCGAGGCACCCTGAACTAAAAGACATTTCCCTTCACAGTTCTGGGAAGGGAAGTGCCACTGACTGCAGCTCAAACAGCAGAGTCCTACTTAACACCAGGAGCCAAGTCCTGCCCTACCTTATAGCACTTGACATAAAGGATATCTCGGAGAAAGAGAGATCAGCACAAAAATATTGTGTGTCTACGAAGTTAACACAAGCAGTGTCATCTGTTCAGGTTATCTAAAGAACAATTTCCAAGTGCATTTGGAAACTCCCAAATATTATCCTGAAGATGTGCAGTGAAAAGACAAGCACACAGATCAAGATTCAGCTCATAGAAGGATGATGTCTTGAGTGTCTAGTGGACAGAGTGGATTCTGAAGCAGGGAATATATACTGGTGCCAAGCAAAATCAGGAGGTTCTCAGCCTCAGTCAGACCATTGTGCTGAACATCTGACACCTAATCTATAAGCAGTGACATAACTATGGCCCAATGCAATTAATATTTTTGCAATTTTTCTTGAAAAATTTGGCAGTTTTACTGATGACACCAAGCTGAGTGGTGCATGCCAGAGGCGGGATGAGGTGGGCACCTGAGAACACCACGAAGTTCAACAAGGCCAAGTGCAAGGTCCTGCACCTGGGTCAAGGCAATCCCAAGAACAAACCCATTCTCTCTGGGCACAGAAGGCATTGAGGGCAGCCTTCAGTGGGAGGATTTGGGTGTGTTGATGGAGGAGAAGCTCAACACAACCGAGCAATGTGCACTGGAAGCCCAGAAGGCCAACCACATCCTGAGCTGCATCAAAAGCAGGTTGAAGGAGGGGATTCTGTCCCCCTATTTCACTCTCCTGAGAGCCCACCTGGAGTACTGCACCCACATCTGGGGCCCCCGACATAAGAAGGACATGGACGTGTTGGAGAGTTCAGAGGAGGCCACAGATATGCTCAGAGGGCTGCAGCACCTCTCCTATGAAGACAGGCTGAGAGAGTTGGGACCGTTCAGCCTGGAGAAGAGAAGGCTTCAGGGAGACCTTCCAGCAGCCTTTTGGTACCTAAAGGGGGCCTCTAAGAAAGCTGGAGAGGGACTTTTTACATGGACATACAGTGACAGAACAAGGGGCAACAGTTAAAACTGAAAATAGGGAAGGTTTAGATTAGAAATTAGGGTGAAATTCTTCCCAGTGAGAATGGTGAGGCCCTGGCACAAGTTGCCCAGTTGTGGCTGACCCATCCCTGCAAGTGTTCAAGGCCAGGTTGGATCAGGCTTTGAGCAGCCTGGTCTAGTGCAACACATCACCACTACCCATGGCAGGAGGGATGGAACTAGATGATCTTTAAGGTCCTTTAGAACCCAAACTATTCTATAATTCTATCAAAAATTATGTCGTGCTGGGCAAGATACTAATGATATTGTTTAGAACAGCAAGATCTGAAGAGACCTCTTCCCCAAAACCTACCTGAAAACTACTCTACCACAGACCTACCTACACTGCTTGCTGACCCAGACTTGTGTTTTCAGCTAGCAGACAGGAGTTCACCAGCTCCAGGCCATCATGAGAACAGCAGTAACATTTGTTTACTGACCTCTGTGAACATCCAAGACCCTGCACAGTACTTTGAAAGTGCAAGTGCCACACCAAAAATAGTGATATGGCTTTTCTTGAATGCTAATTTAGTTCGACAAAAACAACTAGTGGAGAAGAGGGTCAGTAGATTAGATTTCAGAAAGGGCACTGTCTTTCAAAGAACAACTAGATTATCAATTGGCTGTGTTAGTGTTTCTATTCAGGTCTTCTACAAACATACACAGAGATTCTGGATGTGAGGCCAGCAACCTGCCCTTTGAGATTGTCACTTCTCTGCTGTGAAACTTGCTGCATTATTAGTATTATTATGGGGTCAACTACATCACCTTGAACCTGACAGGTAAACTCCAGCAACAAAAATATAAAGGCATCAATTTTAGTGATAGCAAACAATTTGAGCATTTGTTATAACCATAGCAGGAATTTTCTGCAGTTGAGTTGCCTTTAACAGATAAGGGAGGGGAAGAAGAGAAGATCAGGAGAAGGGGTTTCTGGTTTTTTTCCCTTGAAAATTAGATTTCTCAGAACTTCATGTTTTTCTAGGCTTTAGGCAGAAGGGTTTGTTCTGGAAAGTGTATTACATTCAAAATTGAATGCTGCTCCACAAACCACACAGGATAGAAGGGAAGGGGATTATGGGATAACCTGGTAAAATCATTAGATTTTCTTCCTTCCTCTTCTTTACTTATATTGTAAATCAGATTGCCATATAAACTCAAGACTAACATTTATATTCTAAGACTTCTTCTAAATAATCTATTTCTATGTAACATCAATTTTTCAACAGAATTAAAATACTGAATTATGTGTTTTGAAAATACTTCCTGTTTCTGTGGCAGATAAGGGCTTGCTTTATGCAAGTAACATACAAATATTTTAGTGACTCATTGCTTTGAGAACCCAAAGGTTAAAGAAATTCTGTGAATGTCATCACACCACATGAGGACTGAGAGAGGTTAAAAGCACAGTCCAATAATCAAACAGGCAGAACTGCACAACTCCCCAGTAAAAGATGGAGGTGGATTGCTTTCAGGGAGGGAAATATCTGCCAGCACAGCTGGGGCATAAAGAGAAGGGTCTCGAATAGGTCTCACCACATTTGGGCAGAACGAGATAGTGACAAATACTGGGTGGCCAGATCACTTCCTGTACTACCTCTTCAAAAGGTGCCCTGAGGACAAAACGGGCTGAGACATTCTCAAGTCCAAAGGAGGTTGCTTCAGTTTGAAGAAGGGCCATAAGTTATACATGGAAATAGAGAAAGAAAGAATCTCTTGGCACTCTCATTTGTGAAGGTCTTTATGTTTAAATACATAATCAGTGAGTATTTATAGGAAACAAAAAACAAAACAAGCAAACAAACAAAAACTTAAACAAAACAAAATACAGCATTCAAACACAGTAGTGACTACACAAAATGAAATAACTTATTCTCTGACTGCAGGATTTGGGGAAGTTTTCAGTTTTCATGCAGCCCCAAGGAAAACATTGCAAAATCACTGATATTTTTTCAAATGGCTATCACAGGTGTTAAAGACCAGGAATATTTTTCATGATCATTCTGATTGGCTTCATAGAAAATGCCAGTATTATGCAAAAAGAGACAAAACCGACCCACACTGTTTCCTCTTCATATCAGCATGATATATGTAATTACTACAGATTATAGCTTATTACGATGAAAAAGCATTTGCATACTTTACTGAATGGCAGTGGGGCATAGTAACTATACATTCTAGTTTCAAACTACACAAACTCCTATACATTAGTTTTGAAAATCATATCAGAGAACAGATGCAGCCTACCAAAAATAAAATTATATTATTTTATTATGTAATTCATAATGCTTCAAAAAACATAAAACAAAAAAATGCACCTCTGAAGCAAACTCCCAAACTGCAATGTCAGAAGAAAGCAACCCAAGAGAACTTATTTTACAACAAGCAACCAGGGTAAAAACCTGTGAGAGTCAATCAAATGCTTTAAATCAGTAGATTCCAGCAAATGAGAACATCTGGAGCAGCAAATCTTGCTGCCAGTTTCGGAATGGACAAGACTGTGATTTACTTGAGAACAGATAAACAGCCTGTCAGTGCCACAGGAATAGATTGAAAAGCAGGTTCCTATTCAAGGGTAACTTTTCTTAATAAAACTGTCTTTCACTCAACAACTTAATTAACATTCAGAGCACAGAGCTCTAGGAATAGGGAAGCAGGAAAACACTAATGTACCTTCCTTGGTGAACAGAGGTTGAAGTTATTACTAGGCTGACTAACCTGTCACAAAATACCAGGGGATGAACCTCAACATACCAGGTCTTTTCCTTATGTGAGACTGAACACTGATTATTTATTAAAATAGTCACTATTTAATTCGAAGTCATGGTTTCAGAGTTTAATATTTTCCTAGACTTCATCTAGAATATTGTTTTAGTCACTCTGTCTCTGTGACTGCATTTTCTATGCAATCAGCACAGCTTCCAAAACAGTAGTTTCTTACTGATAACCACAGAAGTTCCTACTTGACAGTTGAGAACAATTATTCAAAAACTGTTTTGGCAGAAAAGGTTTCAGCAATGTCAAAGCAGTAAAAATTAGATTAATTTCAGAAAGATGCAGTGTTTTAAGAAAAGACATCTGAAGCAGCATATTTAAAATTCAGGAATATCCAAATTAATTTCATTTTGCTCAATTCAAATTGACATAGTATTTCAATAGTAATTCGATTTCTTTTTATAAAGATGAGCCCCTCAATATCGAACTGAAATATTTCACTGAGCTTAAAAATTGTTTCTGATTTGCAGTTTCCACATACAATTGCTTTTCAACTTTTAAAAGCTGTCAGAGCTGGGGGATCAGACCCCAAGGCCACCAAGCACGAGCCTGCCCAGCAATACACAGAATCTGCTCAACAGCAGATGCTGACTTTGTACCTTCATGAATTAGACTCTGACTTCCCAAAACATGATACCTCCTGCTCTGTGGAATAGCTCTGCTTTAAGGTCAACAGTGCATAAAATACGTGCAATGCTGTGCATGTGCCTTAAGCACTTCTATTTGAAATGTCTTAATCCTTGTCCTGAACCCATCAGAGCTTGACCCCATACCACAACTGTAATCAGAACACCAAACTAGCCTTTCAGACTTGTCTCCAAGTGCATGGTTCAATAACAAGAAAATTTCTCATTTATTTTGTTTGAATAAAGAATAATAAATTTTAAAAAACTGAGTAATAGCTACAATCTATTTCGCTTGTGCCTGCTAAACATTTGCTGTCAGTATGAGGGGGAACTAGTTGAGTATTTACTGCCTGGTGTTTGTTTGTTTGTTTTTTAAAATCATTGTTATTACTGCTAAAAGTCTGTATAAACATCATGCAAACTACAAAACAGGACTAGTGCTTCTGTTGCACAGCACTTATTTTATCTGCTTTTTTTATTATAACAAATCATTATTTCTAGATACAGGCAATGAACCAAGTTTCTTCTGATCTATGTTACACACTTGCTGTGCTTTTAACCTCAATGTCAAAAAAATTAAGTGCTTTTAGCAAGACAATAAACCTGCAAGAAATAGTTATCTCCCTCATTTTATTATTTGTTCTTATACCTGTTTTGGATTTTTTTGTGTGCATGCACTTTCAGTGAATGTTCACCAACTACTGTCAAGCAACTTGTCTTCTACTTCACATTTTTTTGGCAAATAAAAAAATACCTTCCTTTGTAAACCACTTGCATGCCCAATGATAGTGGCCAGTTTCCACTTGCTGGAAAGAAAGGAACATTAGGAAATTACTAGTGCACATGTGGAAAAGCAAGTGTCAGGTTATCAAAAGCATTCTCCCCACCTCTGGGAAGGCTGCTGCCTCACACAGCACACATTTGGAACGGAGTTTAAGGTCTGAAGTTTTAAAGTCTGAACCTGTGATGTGAGATTGTAAAAGACCAAGAAAAACTCAAGAGAGACAGATTATACAAAAATAATGACTCTCTGGGCAAAATAAAAATCCACTTCCTGGCAGCTATTTAGTATCAGCCTCTCTCAAGAGGTGGGCAGGACTTTCCTACAGTTTTACAAACTGCATAATCTCAGCTAAAAGACATGCTATCACCATGAAAGTGAACATTTCCTATTCCCTTTCCTAATGATAACCTGCATTACAACATAGTTATTCCAGACTGGAATTCAATCCCATATTGAATATTCCTGTGACATCTTTCCACTTGAGAAAACAGCTCACCCAACACCATTCTAAACATGGTATTGTGTCGAGCTGACTTATATCCATTCAATAAACCTGCCTGATTTTCCTCCTTTGCCTGGCAGGTAATTATTTATTGAAATAATCCCAAGATCAGTCTTCCTGGAGCATTATGATTGACAGGTATCCAGGTAGGTAGACTTGGGATGAGCAGTTCAGCAGCTTCTCACATTTTTCTGAGAATGCCAGAGAAGGTGCCGTAGGAACACCTAAACGGAAATGAGACTTACCTACCTTCCACTAAGAATATTTAGAGCTAATTTTGCTGATAGATACTAAAAAAAAACCAAATCACTAGATTTATTGCCTAATGTTATCATACTTGCTGTCTTTCCTAAACAGTGTGTCATGGTTCTTGAGACATTAATTCTCAACATTAACAACAATTTCCAATCTGCCAAAAAATAGCTGGTTTTGAGGGCTTTCTACATTTTCAGTTTTCCTTTTATATATTAGTCTCAGCTCTGTCCAGAAAGTTTCTCCTCCTGGGTAATTTCTCATGTTTCAATGCACTGGCCAGTTTCAAAGCACAGCTAATAAAGTGTTATTTCTTCACACAACATGTGTGATCTGTTCTCAGCCTCTGCACCAAACACAGAGCCAGATGTGGGGCACAAAGGGGCCATGTCCTGGTTGACAACAGCACTCCGTGGGTGCACCACAGGCCTTCTTAGCCATCTTCCAAGTTAATCCCAAAGAGCTTATACAAAGCAAAGGTACCTCAGACCACATTTATCTTTAAGCTTGTGCCTAAATTTTAGGCTGGCAAAGGGCCAGCTGATAGGTGGCATTTGTTATGGAACAGGGACTAGTCAGAGGCTCAATAATGCACACAACACATGGAATACAAGAGCACTGCTGCTGTGCCTGAGAGCTCACCTGTACAGGAGAAATCATCCACACGGACGTATCCCATCACACAGTCACAGCGATAGGAGCCAGGCAGGTTAACACACACAGTATTGGCGTGACAGTAATGCATCTTGGCAGCACACTCATCAATATCTGCAGGGAACAACCACCAAGGGAAGTTAGTCAGGCCTAGTGAAACAACATGGGAGAAAATAAATTCCTTTACAATACCAAAGGCGATCTGGTTAAACACGAGCATTAGAGAACAAGGAAAATTCAGTAAAAGGTATTCCTTAACAGAGAGCTAAAACTCCTGTATCACAGTAATGGGTTCCTTCCCACTGTCCCTCATGAAACACTATTTTTTTAACTGTGGAAAAGTAATGCATACATGTGGGTTTTTTCTACAGTGTAAAAACAAAAAACTGATGCAGTTTTCAAACACATGAAACAGTGTCAGAAGTATGCAATACTGAAAAGCTAACTCTTAAAGGTAACTTTGCACTGCCCAGTATCAGCTGCAGTGCTGGTCAGATATGATGTTTGTCAGGACACTGTAGTAGTAGAGCCAACTGCCCAGTTGGACAGTGAATTCTCCAGACCTCTGGATTCACCCAAGTGCTCTGACAATGCCCTCTTCCAACACAGTTCTGCTGCAGGAGTCATGGGACAGGGCTCTGTGCCGCTTCCACATTGCACAGAACCAGAAGACTGAACCAGTCACCTAAGCCCATTTTATGCTTGCTTTGTACCATGTCAAAAGAAAAAAAAAAGACTACTAAGGAGCAGCAAAAACTTGACCACATATCTCTGCTTAAGCAATCTCTATTGCTGCTGAAAATCCAAAATTCAAAACTGTTTTCACAATAGTGACCCAAACCTATCATTTGCTTGCCTGTTTAAATATCTCAAAGCTCTGTGATACTGTAAACTGTAAAATCTTTCCCCTTCCTTCCTCACAGAATCAGACATTAAACTGAAGAATTTTCTTTATTTTTTTTCTCAGCAGGATAGACTTTCCATTTAGCAGCACAGGTTTTACATGAAGTAATTCACGGTTTTCAGAGTCTTAATTCTAGGGTTACATCCATCCACACAAAGAAAGATGAATCACACTTATTTCTTCCCCCCTATTACTCTCTTTTTGTTCTTGATTGCTCACACTCAGGAAAGGTGTCAATTGACAACACAGCTGAAGAACCTCCTTGGCTGGTGGAGCACCAGTGAGTTGGTCACCCCACAGTGCAGTCTCCCCCCACATCCCTCTGCCCAGTCACCTGCAGAGCCCAAGCCACAGACTCCCTTCTCCCTCAACACCCACTGCTTAAGGAGACACAGTGGAAGTTCTACAAGGGATTAGCACCACAACACCAGCATTCAGCCCCACAAGGTGGGGGAGCCTAACTGGGCACATGCTGAGGCGTTGGTTACCTGAAATCCAGTATCCTGTTTAATGTTCCTAAACTGAAGTGGCTGCAGTTGAGATACACCCACATTTTCCAGTCTCTGAAAATGAAACACTTGCCAGCTATACTCACACTTTCCACATTACAGACATCTGTCCAGCAGGAACTACTAGCTAAACTGCTTCATGTTGGCCAGCAAACAGCTGTCAGTTGGCAGTGATTTCTGACTGCTGACAACTTAGGATGAATTAGAAATGATGGCCTGCAGGCAAAATACTCTGTATACCACTGCAAACACCTTAAACTATCTCATTCCTGCGTTTCTGTTGTTTCAGTTGCAGTGCCACTTGATGAAATGAATTTTAAAAAGTCAGGAGCATCAACATCTGAAAGATAAAAGCCACAAAAAATTCTCCCACATGTCTTGTTATCACACCACTGAGTGTTCGAGCCACTTGGGAAACACTCAGGTGTTGACGTGTGTCAACACTGTTCCGCTTGCAGACTATTTTTAATAGGCTTTTGGAGTATCGCTTTGAGGAGTTTTGTTCTTGCATATCTAATAATTTTCTAGCATAAAAGGAAAAGGAATGAAAAGATGTCTGTAAAGAAAGCCAGAATGTCAAAAGAGCAACCAATTCACCCCTAAATTAACCTTATGCACTACCGTTCATCTCCAGCTCCCTCACTGAATTCATTAGACTACATTTCTCTTTCTTCCCCCAAAAGGAAGCAAGAGGATTAGAAGTCTCAAAGGTGAAGGAATTTGAACTTTGATTCATTGCAAGAAAGGTCCAGACTGCTGTAACAAAAGATACAAGAATACCCAGAAATAAAAAGAAAATTCACAACCTATATGAAAATATTACCATGGGAGAATGTCTCAAAAAGAGACTAAGGACTTCAAGCGGTGGCTTGACTATAAATAGAGGAATTGAGAAAAACTGGCACTGGGTTGCTGCAGAAGTTCTGGAGTACAGGACAAAAAAGCCTGGGCCTAAAAAAGGAAGCAGAAGTAACAAAAGATCCATCTCTTCAAACTTTGCTCGTTTATCTAACTCTCTTCTCAAGCTTTCTTAAGCTTTATTTTCCATAAACCCTTTCAATGTTTCACATTTTCTTTTATCTTTGCAATATTAGCCTTTCCCTAATACAGACATTTTCTTTACAGAGAATAATATTGAGAGGTCAAAACTGGCAACAGAATTTTCTTATTAAAGCTTGTAGGGCAACGCTAAAGCTGTTGTTCTGCACCACAATTCTACAGATTCTTGTAAGAGGTTAGGTATTCATTACAAAAAGCTTTGGGTTTTTACTTAATATTGTTTGAGTAAAATCCATAAAGCATACAGTGGTGTATATATCAGCTCAGCTGTAATGGAACTCAAATTGTGATTCATGTGTATAGATTGCTTGTCACATTTGAAATATTAAAGCTCATCTTCTAGTGGTCTTTTGAGGTGACAAAAATACATGATTTATGTTTCTCTCTAGGCTGCTGAAGTAGTTCGTTTTTCTTTTTAAAAGGTATACTTATGGTCTTTAAAATGAGACTTGACACAGCATAATGATCATATACATATCACCAGCTTCCATCTACACAAGCTCAGCTTTGCAGCAACAGAGACCTTTGGGCTCTGGCTTTTCAGCAAGGACTGTTGTACTGCAGAGTGGGTTGGCTCAGTAAGTGAGCGGGATCTTACTGGGTCCGAGTGTTTCCTTAACAGTTCCTGCAATAGAGTTCATTGTCCATACAGAGCCCTCTTTACTGCAGTACTCACATACGCTACAGCTAATTAGTTATCAGCATTACTCTTTGCAGCTGTAAATAGTGTGTGTGCACTTATAGTACAAATACACAAGTACTATCTTTTATTAGTTGTGCCAGTGCATTCAGCAATACTATGAGTACAGTGGGATAAAGCACAAGGAAATTACCTCAGTGGAACCACCTGCTTCGCACTTGACCCTGATTTACCACTGCATGCGCTCAGGAGCTCGTACCAACCAACACCACAAGGTGAGGGGGAAGGACAATACAAATGGTGTTCAACTCATAGACAGGGAAAGAGGCTTTCTCAACTGAAAATGTACTCTACAAACTGTCCAAACCCTTTAAAACTCTTTTCATGCCTGACTTGGAATCCTATTGTTGGATATCTGTAATACTGAAAGATGACAATGAGACACTGAATCTCAACTAGAGCATCTTTTTGCTATTTGTCCACTCCAATAAGTCACACCAAACCAAAATAAACTCAGCTGTAAAGAGGGCATGGTTCCTAATAATGACAATGGGAGTTTTGTTCATACACCCTCCTAGTTTTCAAACTCTTAGTCCTGTAATAACCATGAGTGAACAACCTTGAAACAAAGCACTCTCTGCCTCTGGAATTCCAGACCAATATTTGCATGCATTTAACAACAATCCCTTTGAACATTAGTAGCATCATCACCTGTTGTTTGGGGCTTCAGAACTTAACTACTGAAAGACAGTAACACTCAGATCAAAACAAAATGAAACAAACTATGAAGTGTTCCAGAGCACTAACAGTTAATTTACTGGTATCAGAATCAATTACTCTATTTACAACTATCTCCCGATTACTCCCCTTCTGGTTGGGGTGTATATTTTAACAAACTAAATTAGAATTTTTGGGCACTCTGTAAGGAAACAAAGACAGAAAATCAAAAACAAGAAGGCAAAAAAAAAAAGGACAGTTTTGCAGAAAGCTGGGAGGTCTAATTCACAATTATTAAAGGCAGGGAAGGAAGGGAACTCCACTCCTCTCCTTTTACACAAGTCAATACTATGCATTGACCTTAACCGTATTACACCCTGGTCTAAATAATCTGGACTTCTAAAAATGTAAAATCAACCAGTGTTACTATTTAAATAACATCAGATCTTAAAATACGTTCACAAGCTGATGGAATCATATCAACAAAGTTTCCAAAACAGCAGAGCACAACAGCAGTGGAGCAAAACACAGGCCCTAAAATTTCAGTCACCCTATGCTTATGCAAAAACGAATGCTGCCACTTTCACTCCATTGATTTAGCAGCTCCTTGTTCACTATATTCACTTGCTCTCCAAATTCTGATTCTGTCCTCTCCTGCTCTATCCCCTTTCCACTGTCAGACTTACTTGACTTCTCTGCTTGCCTTTCTGTTTTGTCTTTTTACCCTCTGCCTGTCTTGTTTCTGCTTTGTCCTACATGTCTAACACACCCCATACCTGGTTTTTACCCCTGGCACAGAGCTGGTTTCTCAGACTGTGCAACAGAACCCTCAGGGAGCCATAAAGCATCAGGCACACCCTGTGAGCCGGCAGCAGCTCAGCTTCCCCCAGTTGCCAGAGTAAGAAAAGACTAATTCCTGGCTGCAAATGTTTAGGCTAGTCTCAAAACTGCTTACCAACAACTGTTTACCACTTTCCTTGATGGCAATTCATCTCCTCCAAGGCAGGGCAGCAGTTAAAACATAGGCAACCCTAACTTGAGGATGAAGCTGCTGCCCATTCAGAGGCAGGGAAATAAGCCAAAATAAGTGCAGATAAGCCAAAGAAAAAACTGCCTTTCAACAAGGCTGGGAAATATTACCCTAATGTCATTAAGTAGCTAACTAGCGAAAAATGCCTTCATAAATTAGGGCTGGTGTAGCATCACCTGGGAATCCATAGGCAATAAAATAACTATCAATATAATAACATCAGGAAGTATTATCATTTTGATTTTTAGAGCACAATTAAAATGGTGCAGCCTCTTCCTCTGGGCACAGTGTAGAAGTGCTTTACATTTATACACCTACTTTATGATCAGGACAAGAGTATCAATTTTCCGTATCTGTTTTCTGTCTATTTAACTGCCCCTTAGCAATGGAAACTGTATAACCCTTTGGTTAAACAAATACACAAATAAATAAATATTTTAAAACACACATTCACATGCAAATCACACTTGAATAGTCATGTTTTCCAGCCCCAGACTAATGTAACATTCCCAAGAAGGACAAAAATAAAAATTTAAGTGCAAGTACCTTCCTGGTCTTTATTTCAAGTGTTAAATACTTTTACCAATCACACTCCAGAAAGCAACTGGTTGTTCTCAAAAAGAGATCACAGCATTTTGCTACCAGCTACAGTAGTAAACCATCCACCCAGGAAAGTGGTTGTTCCCTGGTGAAGTTCAACCTTAGACACTGAAATACCTCCTAGCTACAATACAATCCCCTTCTCCATCCTTGTCAATGCTTACAATAACACACTAATAATTAGGCTCTTTAGGTTATGATTTTTTGCCTTAAAAAAAACAAAAATTAAAAAAATAAAGAGATTTTCATAACCTGACTCTCCAGTGATCTGACCAATTCCCTGATTCTTTGGAGCCAGAGACCTTCATCTCTGGTCATTCTTGGTCATCATTCCTCAAAATAACACAGTCCTGTAATGAAAGACAGCACCCAATTCCTTAAATCTTGCTGTCCAGACTATCTGGAGTTCCTCTCAGTGACAAGTTTTTCCTTTTATTATTCTAGTAAATTCTGCTCCTCTCTAAGGAAAACTGAAAACTTGCAGTTCCACTCTCCTTTGTACTTTCCATCATTACACTGGCAATTTATGATGCATTATTAAATGTCTGGGCCATTGGTCTGGTGGGATGGTCCCAAAGTGCCTTGAGATCTCTCAGGATAAAAGCAGCTTATTTAAATTGAACTTTTCCTAAAAGATCATTTCAATCAGTTCAAAAGCTGCCCCTGATGTGTCAGCATTAAAGAAAATATAAGTAACATGGTGTTGTTTCTAACAGAAAGGAACAGTTTTCTTAACCCTAAGTGCATTCATTTGATAAATACATTAAGAGAAAATGTTCACAGACATAATTTATTTTTTTTTAAATGTTTGCAGCTACAGCTCTTAGGGATTGTTGATAACTTATTCATAAGGTATCTCTGACAGTTGCAAGTAAGTTATTTTTAAAAATATGCAGCCAGAATTCACATATGATAACGCAGCTTAGAGAACACAGATTAAAAATAATCACAGAGAGCAGAATTAAACATTTGGGGAAAGAGGTTTTGGCTAACAGCAGCAGCTCAGTCATTTGCTCAAACACGCCAAAGCAACTAGGAAAAAACAAGTTGAAATTATTCTACCATTGTAACAGCTGCTGTGATGTTTAGAGCTAACTGCAGTTAAAAAAATGCTTTATCTGGGATTATCCAAGCCTTTTAATTTTTTCTTTTTAATCATTCTTTGAAAATATACTGATATTTGTATTTAGAATGCACAGCAGCAGAACAGGCTACTAAGCATTGTGCCTGAGTGGGTGTAAGGACTTTGAATTCTTTAAAGATGCTGCTTAATTTGCTCTTCCCCTCAGTGCCTTGTGAGAGGCAATGTAATGAGTAAGACACTTCCCAGTTTCAGTCTGTCTGGCCAAAGGGATTCAGGAGTTTTACCCAAGTCAGGGCCACCATCCCTGCTCTTCAACTACTCTCTGGCCTCTTGGACTTCATCAAGGCAGATCAGTGCCTTTGAGGACACCCTGCTGTAAGGGATTCATGGATTCTGGTGAGTATTCAATACACCCTCTCATGGACGTTATGGCAGAGAAGTTCTTTGACACCTCCAAGTATTTTAACATACTCAGGAATACCAGCAGCTACTTGAAGAGAGATTTTTATGTTTCAGGGAAATGACCTGGTGTCCATCAGAAAGGAGGGGGCGGCCAGGAAGAAAAGGAAAAAAAATATATGCTTGAACTGCAGTAAGTGCTCTTGAAAAGTAAAAGGTAAGATGTAATGACAGGTAACCTGAGAGAAATACTAAGAAACTGCTCCATTCTGAGGCCTCAAACTGACAGAGGGTGGGTTTAGATTAGAGATTATGAGGAAATTCTTTCCTGTGAGGTGGTGAGACACTAGAGCAGCATGCCCAGAGAAGCTGTGGATGCTCCACCCCTGGAAGTGTTCTAGTAGAAGGTGCTCATTCCCATGGCACTGGAGTCGAAACTAAGTGACCTTTAAGGTCCCTTCCAACCTCAGCCATGCTATGATTCTGTGCAGCTTCTGCTCACTATAAACAGACCACTACAACTACAACAGAGTTAATCCCATACGAGCTGGTGCCAGCCCCACAGGAGTTGTTGGGTCCTGGAGCTTTGCAGCAGCAAACCTACAACAGGTGAGGATGTTCACTCTGACTGAGAGAACACAGGAGATTTCATGAGTTACAGAGCTATTGCTGCATCCCCCATGCCCCCCCTCCCCACCCCCCACCCCCCCAAGAACAGGACTGTGTCATGAACCAGCAGAGATCTGGGCCATCTCTACCCACAGTGAGAGCAACAGTCCTGACAGCAGTACCTAGGACACTGCAGTAGGTAAGAGCTAAATTCAGAGAAAGGTAAGAGACAAACTCAGAAAGAGTATGTCATTCAAGTATGATGCATTTTGAAGTCTTCTTTTATAAAAATATGAAATTAGAAATAAACCATGTTGCTGTAAGTCCCATGATGATGTTAGCTTGTTCTTTCATATTAGTTTTATCTTTAAAAGGGCTCAAAATCTGCTGTTCTTTTTACTATTATTTTTTTTTAGAGATGGTGTGTTCAGTATTTCACATTATAAAATCTTTAATCCATCACCTATACTTAGTGAAACTTAGGAAATAATCATATTTGGACATGGTGTCTTTCTCAGAAATGTTCTTAAAGCTTCTTTCCAAGTGTTAATTTGAGAATAAATAAAAATTTCTACAGATGTGGTAAGTAAAATGTTGGGATACCCAAGGTTCATCCTTTTAAGTACAATAAATGCTTGCATGGGTTTAGTGACATGTACCCAGTAAAGAAAATATTGCTTAACTTCATCACAATAATTATGCCTGGCAGTTCATCAGAAACTAAACAGTATGGAAAACATCAAAACCCACTGGCTTTTCCCATCCTGCATCACATATTCTCCATGTTTTCCCATAAAGCAGGAGATCTTTGCGGAATCCCCTATCTGTTGAGGAGAGGATGGTGGGAAAAAAGGCTTATCACAAGGCATATGTGGGACAAATTCTTTCCACCAAAGATGGTTTGATAAGCCAAACAGTAAACTGTGAGCTATCCTGTCACAGTCTGTCAGCACTGCACATTTCTGGCTAACTGTGAGCTTTGAAGTCTGGAATCAGCAATTTGACACTGTTCTCCATTACTCCCTTGCTAAAACTCCGAGTGCAGTAACAAGGGTCTGGCCTGTGCCACGTTCCTCTGACAAATCCATACAGATCAACAAATATGTGAATATCCGTTCCCTTCCATAAGTGGTGCTCATCAGTGCAGCACAATTTGCCTATCTGGGACACAGAGGGACTAAATTGCTTTCCCCTGGCTAGAGCCCACGATGGAAACCTCAACAAATCACTACAGGGAAGGGAGTGGGAAGAGTTATATATAATAAATCTAACTGGGCTGCTCTCCCTTAGTAGCACTCTCCCTTAGTACCACTCCTTCACCCACTTTTCTTCTTCTAAGTCTCTTAATGCACAAGAATTCTTTCTAAATCTAACTACTTCATGCTCAGCTCTAAGAGTTGCCATTACATAAGTCTACAACAAATAAAATGTTATGCTACTATTGCTCACAAATATATTACTGCCCATTAGAAAACACAGCAATAAAACCACCTCTTTCTTATAAAACAGCTCTGTTCCCTAGAAGGATTGCTCCTAGTTTACTGTGTAAGTGCGCTCCCAAAACCAGACTTGCTTTGGCTTTGATTTCAGTTACGAAAGAAACTCCTTCTGGTCCTCAGTAAGCACTGATGAAAGAAATACTGCTGCTGGAAAAGCAATGAAAGATTTCTGTAACAGATTCACCTCCTTATTTATTATCTTTCCAAACATTCTTAGAGATACCAGTGGATGCTTATACTGGGGGAAAACACGTGAGTGAAGTGAGTTTTTCTCCTCTAATCCTCCATTCACCTGTATTAGCCAAGCAAAACAATACATTGAAACAACCAGATCCATTTTCATTCAGCTAATATCTGACCTGTTTAATCCCTTCTGTCTGATTTTACTAATGGCTAAGGGTGAACATTGAATTTCTGTATCAAAATGAACAATTCTTTCCTAATGCTGTTATACTGAGAGCAATTATTAAATATCTGGTTCCATCAGCACTTGTTTTATACTGCCATCCAAAATTTTGGCTTAGCTGTTCTATTTTTCACCCCAATACTCTTACCCACTTTGTCTTCTTCTATCTATGTCCTGTGATATTGACTGGCTTACTCTTTCAAATCCACACAGATGCTATCTTCAAATGATAAATTGTAGAAGGCTACCTACATAACTGATCTAGAATCCCTCTGCCCACAACAACATTCCACTGTGGTATTTTGAAGGACACTGTACCCTCTGAAAAATCAAATGTTTATTAAAACTCTATGGTTTGTTGGGGTTTATTTGGGGGTAGTGTCTTTATCATGTCTAAAAAAACCTACAGTCCCTGGAAAACTACTAGGATGGTATTTTATAATGACTTTTAGCATGCAGTGCTAGAGTAAATGGATATGTTAGTAGCAAAAATCATATAAAATTAATACTTCACAATTTCACACTGAAGAAATTTTTTGACCCAGTGACTATTTGTGCCACACACAGGTAATGGAACAACATTGTCCTATGTCAATAAACACCAACTGTGCCTTATCTTTCCTGTTTACGCCCTTCATTACACTATTTGCATTTTCCTAACTGTTCTCTCTTAACATCTTTTCAGCAATTCATTATTCAACTGTTTCCATTATATCTTGTTCCTCTATCCAGCTCTACTGAAAAATCCATGAGGAAACATTGAACTGGAAGTGGCAGACTCATCACCATTGCTGAGCAATTGCAGCAATGCCTCTCTGATGCCACATAATTCAAACTAGGTGTTTCCACACAATAGAGGATTTACTGATTTTATTTTCATGACTCCAGATTATTCCCTCTTAATCAGGTTCCACAGAGGGTTAGAGACAAATATCATATTCAGATAAGAAAACTGTGGATCGTCACAAAACAGTTCCTTTCTGAGTATCCCTTAGAATCATGCTAAACACCTTTCTGTGTTTCACATCCTTGCTACACAATCTAGTCTTATTGTTTGTGCCTCTTTTAATTTAATTTAATCTCTAATGTAAAAATAAACCAGGAAACATACCTAATTTCACATATTATATATATTATAATATAAATATAACCTTAATTGATATAACTGAAAAACGCAAGACGCATTTCTCATCCAAGCAAATATGATAATCAGGTGTGATTTATAGTACTAGTTACTGAAAGAGGCATTTCTGGTTTGGGGATTGCAACACTACTGCATTCCATAGGCATAACCTGAGGTGAGATAAATAAGAAGAACAGTAAGAGGAGGTGGGAGGGAATCCAACAGATGATCATAAAAATATTCTCTACCTGCAACTGTATGTCCTGCCTCCACACTTAGCATGAACTTCACTTTAATTGCTTTGCTTTTGGCTATCAAATTGAACTGGTGATTTAATGTTTTCCCCTTTGATAACATAGTCACATACTTAGCTGTGTTTAAAAGCAAAAGAAATGAGAACACTCTGGGCCTTGATAATTCTTTTCTAGTGACTCTGCATCTAAATTACTTCAACCCCTATCATCACAGAGAGTCAATGATGTTTTAAATACATTTCCTTTATCAGTTTCAGCTACTGAGGAGTACATTTACAGAGATTCCCTCAAGCTCCACCAAGGCAAGTGGTCAGAGCACAAAGAAAGGATGGAGCAGAGAGATGTAGAGCCAGCACTCCCTGGCTGGGAAGGCTAATTGTGAGTCTGTTGCTTGGCTGATGTTTTAATGGAAGATCTTGAACCGGCACATGCCCTTCTACAAAGAGTCTTACTGCAATAGCAAGCTTTCTGAGACTCTTCCAGAAGCAGGATTTTAATTTTTAGTACACAGCACACCTTTGGGAGAGGAGGTTGGGAACAGAGGCGGCATTATGTAGTTATTCGTGAGAGTGAATTACTATTTTATTCCCAGCACCATCACATACATCTTAGCTCATGTTATCAGCAATAAGGCCCAATTCCAGTATGACCAAGAAAGGTTTTTAAGCAGTTCTCTCAAAAAACAACAAAATTCTCTGTAAAATACAGGACTGCACAGCAGGGCAGTGAGTGGCAGAGGCATATATCAGGTGAAAGTATCCTTGTGAAATCCACAGAAAGTCACTATGAGTTTAATGGGCTTTGAACCAACCTACTGAATAGTTTGTGTGTGTGTGTGTGTGTGTGTGTGTGTGTGTGCGTGTATGCACTTATTTGCACACTGCAGAGGGAGATAAATCAACAAAGATCTGCTCCTGACTAAGGAGAAAGAAAAGGAGGGTTGAATGAGCATTGCTGGTTTCCAACACTGCGTTCTGACTCAAATTTTCAAGCTAGATTAAACTTTAGGTAATAGCAAAATAGTAACTCTTAAGATTGCTGTTGATGAAACCTTCATGTATTTTGTCCCTGGAGAGAACCATTACGAAAACTACATGAGCTTCCACTACCAGTATAAGGATGGAGACTTCTATAGGTATCTAATGGATTTTCTCCATCTAGATTAGGAAGAAATTCTAGCCTGATTTCATTGGTCATTCTACTTTAGTTGTAAATAAACAATGAAAAAATAAAGACAGCAGAACTAGGCAAGCTTGGATAGAAAGTCAATATCAAAAAATCAATGCAAAATACTCCTCATCTCCACTGGATTCCAATGCTTTCTCTTCCCTCCACGTACATTTCAAGCTACTGTTTTGGGTTTTTTTTGCAACAGCAACCTAACCTAGTCACATTGTAGCACACCACATGGCAGACCCAGGCAGGACGCTAGCTTTATGAAAACATACACTCCCACTGTTAAAGACTTCAAAAGCCATGAAAAGTGATGATGTCAAAGTAAAGCTACTCCACACTGAATTCATGAGATTATATGTAATAAAGACCCTGCTTTGAAGTGTCTCTGGGATTGTTCTTAACAAAAGGTCCTCATTTTAGTAATTGAAAAAAAAATCTGAGAATACAAATCTCATGTCAATGCAAATCAACATGCCTATACCAGCATATAATAGGGAATATCCATTTGTAGCTGGCAAGTACAGAAGAAAGCTAGCAGGCACTGCTGGGACTCGGTCTCCCAACACGCTGGGCTGCTGCAGATTATTACATGACACTTGAATCCCAGACAAACAGGCACTCAAAAGAGCAATTCACACTTCTCACTTTAGCAAGTTCAGGTGCACTGTTCCACCAGTGTGTGCTCTGTTCCCGTGTCCCTACCCTGCATATCCTTCAGTTTCCTGCACAGCAGCAGTACCTCCTTGAAGGGAATGACCACAAAAACCTCCCCTTTACTCACAAGAGGAATAACAGCACTTCTAAGATTGCTGTGAACAGATGTGAAGGCAGAAACCACTGTCTGTATTTCCATCCTTAATATGTGCCCTTTGATGGAAAGCAGAGGGAGAGCCTCATAATAGGTTCAGAGTAACAATGTTAGCAGGGAAAAAAAAAAAAAAGACATTTCCTTAATGTTTGGAAAAAGAAGAGATGAAACTGAGCTAAAGAGGGAAGGAGGAGCCTCACTGTTAGCATATAAATACATGAAAGCAGTCAGGGAATGACATGGACAGGGCTAAAGCTCCTGCTGTTGGGCTGTAGCACAAGACTGAGATGACTATAAAACTGAAAGGAGACAAACAAAAAATATTGTATTTCCACAACGGTCAAAGCCCTTGTATAACAATCCAAAGGTGGTTTTCCTTCTCAAAACCATAACTAGAACAGCTCCTTCTGCTTTCCTTGGCAGCTTCTGAAAGAGACTTTCAGAATTTATGCCATTATCAATTACCACACGTGACTTTCCACAGAAAAGAAACTCCTTTTATTGCATTGGGTTTGTGTGGCAAGGTCTTGGTAGCAGAGAGCCTAGAGGGGGGGCTTCTGTGACGAGATGGCAGAAGATGCTCCCATGTCCAGTGGAGCCAAGGCCAGCTGGCTCCAAGACAGACCCATCACTGACCAAAGCTGAACATCAGCAACAGTGGTAGTGGTGAATTTATCAGAATACAAAAATTTAAGTACTTATTTGAAAAGAGCAAGAAGATTTGTATAACCTAGAATCAGTCCAAATTATATGCTATATAATTGTATTTGTAAGAACTTCGTATCAGTCTTCCTTTGTTTAGGAGGTCTTTATGGACCACTGTAAACCTGACAATAATTTAACTACAGTGATTTCACTATTCCTGTGTAGTTTTCTTCCTTTATGCTTTCTCTAAAACTGTTTTAACAGAATCTCATTCTGGGATTGTTTTCCAAGGTCAAAGCAGCACATGATTTTACCCTTGCAAAAATCTTTGTGATGATTCAGAAGCAGAGTTCAGAGCATGTGACATGTTGGGTTAGAAAATTTAAAATTAATAAATAGAAAGCTGTTCAGAAAGGACTGTAAAAATGATGAAGGGCTTGTAGGAGCTGATTTATGAGGCAAGACCAGAAGTTAGATAAGTAGAGCTTGGCTGAAGGGCTGGACTGAGCATGTGTTCAAATATGTGCATGAGGAGTCAGAGAGGAGCTTTTTGTGAATTCAAGACTGTGGACTAGACAGAAGAGGTGTTTTAGGGCTGCCAAGATAATAGGAAGGTAGAACTAAGGAAAAAAGTTGTTAAGGTTTCTGAAAAATTGGAAGGTAAATAGAAACTGATTGTTAAAGAGAAAATTATATATTTATATATGTGTATATACCTTCAGCTTTGTTAGACCATAGGATTGAACAGTCTATCGTGTCAATGGATTATTTCACTTATTTGGGTTTGTGAAAGCACTACAGGAGAATGAAAAGCTGTTCTTTATTGGAAGTAGGCGGATGACTTTTAAAAAGTCTTTTTAAATCCTGACTATCAACGTTTTGTGAGAAAGCAGTGTATGCTCGATATCTTGCTATTATGCATTACTAATTTTTTGCTGACATTTATTCTACCCAGAAACAGGAATGCAGTCTAGATAAAGTAGTTACTCCTTTCCTTTGATTTCCTAGAATGTCAAGTGAATTGCCTCAAAAAGGTGGCATTTGTGTAAAATGACAGGTTTGTGACTCAAATAGGGTTTCAGTACATCACTCACCTTAATGAAAAACAATGCCAAACTAATTAAAATTGCACCTATAAGATGTTAAAATTACATTTATTAGCATCCTTCTTACAGGACTTAAGTGGAGCAGAAACCTGAAAAATCTTGATTTTTGCCTTTCCATCCTAAATGAGTCTCTCATTCTTCATTCTTTAGTATTTAAGATATAGCAAATATGGTGATAAAATTGCTTTGATTGCTTTTTCACAGGCTAAAGGAAATAGAATTCTTGGTTTAAAATAAGCAAATTAAGTGGGTTGACCTTGGCTACCTGCCAGGTCACCATCAAGCTGCTTTATCACTCCCCTCCTCAAAAAGACAGAGAGAGAAAAATATAACAAAATGCTCATGGGTCAAGATAAGGACAGAGAGAGATCACTCAGCAATTACCATCATGGGCTAAACAGACTTGAGGGAATTAATTTAATTTATTGCCAATCAAATCAGAGTGGGATAATGAGAAATAAGAACAAATTTAAAGAAGACCTTCTTCCCACCTCTCTCTTCTTCCCAGGCTCAGCTTCACTCTTGATTCTTCTGTCTCCCCCACCAAGCAATCCAGGAGGATGTGGAATGGGAGTTACGGTCAGTTCATAGGGCCTTGTCTCTGCTGTTCTTTCCTACTCACACCCTTCCCCTGCTCCAGCATGGGATCCCTTCCACAGCAGAAAGTCCTTCATGAACTGTTCCACTGTGGGCCCTTCCCATGGGCTGCAGATCTTTGTGAACCTCTTCCATGTGAGTCCCTTCTGTGGGGTCACAAATCCTGCCACTAGACTTGCTCCAGTGGGGGCACCTTTCCAAGGGGCTGCAGGTCCTGAGAGGAGCTGCTCCAGTGTTGGCTGTCCATGAGGTCACAGCTTCCTGCAGGGCATGTCCACTGCTCTAGCGGGGGTTCCTCCAGGGGCTGCAGGTGGATCTAGGCATCCCCATGGACCTCCATGCGCTGCAGGGCACGGCTGCCTCACCATGGGCTGCACCACGGGCTGCAGGGGAGTCTGAGCTCTGGTACCTGGAACACCCCCTGCCCCTCCTTCTGCACTGACCTTGGGGTCTGCAGAGCGGTTCCTCTCACATATTCTCAATCCTGTCTCCCAGTTTCTGCACAGGATTTTTTACCCTTTCTTAAATATTCAGAAACATCCATCTTCATTCAGTCACAGGCAGTTCCTAAGGCTTGGCTGGTAAATACTAAGAGCACATCCAGGGTATCATTATCCATATGCTAAAATTCGTATTTGGTCCTATGTCAGAAAATTAGTGTGCTGTAGCATCATGTATTAAACATCTGATTAATCAGGTTGTTGATATAACAATAATAAAATATTTGAATAATAATTTAAATATCTACTGGCAGATGAACAACTTGTTTCCGAGGTGACTGAAATGAATCCTATTCCTTACCAAATTTCCCTTCCGTATATCCAGCTTATTACTACCTTGAGAAAATAATTTTTTCCTCTACTCATAGCACCTCTCAATGGTTGTGCCTTTCTTTTTTTTCTTTTTTTTTTGCGTTCTGTTTTCTCTGATGGCAAAACTGTTCATACCTTTTAGTGCAAACCTCAGTAGTTTATAATTTTGCAGTGTTGCAATTCATCAACGTTGCTTTAATCTGCCATTTTATGTGGTGTCCGTGTAAATAGATATTGGTGGTTCATGTCTTACAAGCCACCCACAAGGGCCAGACATCTTGAAGGCATAAAGGAGTTGGTTTGACAATAGCTGTTGATGCAAGCTGATGTATAATATGAAGAAACATGTATTGTGGCTTGAAAGATCATGACTCTGACTGCTGGACTTCTGAATTAACCATAAACCATGGAAGACACATTTCTTAACTCAAAAGCACTTTTGGACAGATACAATTCTATTAGTTTCAGCAGAGGTAATTGCAAGCAGTTTTTTGTCTGAAAGTAAAAAGAAGAGCGTAGAGCAAAGAAATCAAGCCTGCCATGGCAAGGCTACACAGATGGCTGCAGACCAAAGCCATGGTGTCCTTCAGAAAGATACAGGCTCTCCAGCCTGGCATCTTCCACCCAGCTGGACTGGACTATCCATCCAAGCAGAGATGTTAGCACAGCATTGCACCTGAACAACTGTCATCTGCTGGGCATTATGCAGAAAAAGGAAAGTCATGATGTGCACAGTCTGGGTTTTGATACCTTGGTTATAATAATAAACATAAAATCATCTCATTGCATTGTTAGAGAGAAAGTTACACAATTCAAAAGGTATTTGGCTCACTGCTATGAGCCTGATGTTTGTCCCAAACAGCAAAGACAGTAAAAAACAAAGGAACATAAGATGAAGTGTCATAACAAACCTACAGAAGTCAACAACCCTACTTCCACAATAAATAAGAGAGCTGACAATTTGGCTGCCATTCCTTCTGATTGTTCGGCACAGTGCAGGGACACAGGATCACATGCCACTTTAATACAGTTCTGCCAGGAAAATTGTAACACAAGCTTTTGTGCAAAAGGCTTCTCTAATTCCCATAGCAGAGGTCCTCCTAGATGAGGATTTGACAGGGTGTCCAGAGTGCAAGATGTGGTGACCAGCTGAATCTGAACTCAACTGTTTCACCAGCAGAAGTTGGCTGTGACGTTCTGTTCAGCCTGAAAGGAGAGGAGGAACATGGCCATGTCTGCCCTTTCTCATTCCTCACCTCATCAGCCACATCCCTATTTTCTCAGCATTGAAGAGCAGTGGGGTCATGATGGCAGGGGGCTGCAGACCACTGGATTCCTTTGGAAGCCACCAGGAATAGCCCAACTCAATGTGGTGTCTCACAAATTGAGGAGAAAATTAGGCCAGTCATACAGTTGCTTCAGAAATCAGACGGTAGGGCTCCCCTGATTTCTGACAAGACCCCAAACTATCACCATGAACTGTAAAAGCAGTTTTTAATGCCAGTCTGTCACTGGCCCTGTGTCTCAAACCCTGAGCTCAGAGATACCCTTCCTGCAATCTCTCAGAGGAAGTGACAACTTCTGAAAGCATATTAGCAAGTGGTTTTTACACTGTGAAACTATTTCACAAGCACTGCACTTCCTTTGGTAACGTATATTTGTCTCGGTGTTCAGATGCCATTTTCACCTTAGTCTCTGAAAGAAAAAACTGCTTATTTATAGAAATAGAGGGAGGTCAAGACTAAAAGATTCAACATTGTCCAGTCCTTCACACTAACTCCCTGCCACTATTGCTTTTTCTCAGTGGCAAAGACAGCTGACAAATACTCAAATTTTTAAGCTGATAGCCATTTGTGTTTAAAATGCAGATTTAATCTTGGATCTTAATAAAGCTGCAATTCATTACACTGACTGTCACTATTCACAAATGGCAGTGGTCAGGTAGCAGCAATATCTTGCTTCATTTCTCCACCTGTATATTTCCATAGCTTTTTTTTCAGAGGTTGTAAAGTTCACAGTAGAGGCACAATGAAAAAGTACTATATTTATTCCCTACCAAGCTGTTTTCCCCAGTTTGTACTGTTAGGAACAGAGAGACTGCTAGTCATTTTCAGACTCCTAAATATTTTAGAGAGCTTTCCAAAGACTACAGACACAGCTCTGAGTTCCTCCCTAAGGAATGAAAGAAGACAAATTTGGTACAAGAAAAGCAGGAGATGGGGAATGCAGAACAGGCAGCTTTTCAGGAATGCAGAATTTACAGAACTTGAGTTACTTGTTCACAAATCAAAAAGAGCAAAGTCTAATACTAGAAATCATTTATTGTGTTTTTGGGAAGTATTTAGCAGAGATGGATGACTTTTTTTATTTTAAATAAATTGATTACATGACAAAAATACAGTTTGGGCTTACCAGGAAATATTCATTAATTTAAAACAAATTGAGAAAGCAGAGCTGAGTTAATACAAATCAAACACCTTTTGAAGACTGTGACATTTCTGAAATAAGACCTTTCAGCCTCACAAGGGAACAAGTGCCACACACAGAAGAGGATGTGGAGAGGTTTTAACATGGGGACTCTCCCACCAGGACACCATCCCAACCACAGTTTGGAGAAGAACAAAGAGGGGCAATATCCAAAGGTATTCTTGTTTGAGGTGGTGCTTTTACTCTCTTGGGTTTTTTTTGTTTGTTTGCTTTACAGCACTCCCCAAATATTTGCATTTACTCATCCAACTTCTATACATTTAATGATATCTTAATACCTGTTAATTACTGTTCATGCACATATTTGAGCACACGTTCAGTCCAGCCCTTCAGCCAAGCTCTATTAATCTAACTTCTGGTCTTGCCTCATAAATCAGTTCCTACAAGCCCTTCATCATTTTTGCAGTCTTTCTGAACAGTTTCCTATTTATTAATTTTAAATTTTCTAACCCTGAGAGACTGGCTACTGCTTCTGTAAAACAACTTTAAAAGTAGTAACTTGAGAGACATTTTTTGCTAACTTTTTCAGAACTATTAATTCCTATGTGAATGTAAGGATTTACAAAGCTTTTACACTCATAAACAAAAGTAATTCAAATTCTTAAAAATAGTTTGTAACCACCATTATTATAGTGGGAGTTTGGCCTTCTCATGACACCAAATTGTAACCTTTTAGAAGCACACATTATTCAGGTGACCTGTTAGCTATTCTTCCTCTCCAAGAGCAGACGTTTTCTTGGAGCCCACAGGCTCACCCAGAACTCAAGTCCTTCTGATCCCTCCACCCTGTGCATTACCTTGCTTGCAACATCAGTAGGCTTTTACTAAACTTGACAATAATTTATCTTAGAGACAATATTTTATGAATACTGAATTGCCCCTTCCTGCCCTTCAACCTGAGCCTGTCTACAGGTAATCTTGATCCTATATTCTTCTCTTTCTAGTCCAGACTGAAGCTTAAAACTGTAAGACATTCTCTAAATTTGAGTGTTTCAATTCCCTCAAGTAGACCAAATGTAGGGCACTTGGGCAATTTCTGCATCAGGTATTTCTCTAGTTTCTTTTCTAACTGTATTATGAATTTATTTTCAAAGTATGTTTTAAGATGTAGAGTTTGTCACTGAGTCTTCAAAGCATGACTTAGGCGGAACACAAAGAGCCTTTGTGCATATGGCCCGTGAAGCTGCCAGATTTCACAAAGTCTGGGTCAGAATTTATATGGAAAACCTCAAAAAATATAGGTAGAAGGTATCTTGAATGGAACAGTAGGTTGAATCACCAGAATGCAATGCTTGGCCCATGAGAACAACAACTGTCCTGGTTCTGGGACTGAGCTCTCTTAGTCAGACAATTAATTTAAGAGGTTAATAAGCACCAATGTGTTTCTTTCTTTTTGGCATTCTTGCATTACAGGAATTTACAAGTCATTTGCAAACTGTGACTTCAATGGAGTTTGGCAAGTTTTACAACAGAAAACAAAAGGATTATGCAGCAGAGCCAGAGCTGTTACACCCTGGCTAGCCATGGCCTTCCACAGAAGGGACAGAACTGGAACAAGTGAAATAATTTGGTTGTGGATATAATAATTACACAGAAAGACCCCACTATAATTTTTTTTCTGCTTAGAGCAGTGCATCAATTAGGTCTGTATATCATTTCTCCTCACTTGTTATCTCATTTTACATGATGTATTTCAGTAGTAAAAAGCATGCTCACTATATGTGTAATGTTTTCCTTTAAAACTACAGGTGGTTCAGCAAGAGAGATTCCTTTGAATGTCCAAATTTTAAAAATTCATTATCTCATTACTAAAGATTATTTTAAAGTTAATTAAGGTGCAACAGAATTTGATTAACTACAGTTATAAATCTGAAGCCAAGATGAAGACAGTCCTAAATCAAATAAAATACCTTATTAAAAGAGAGAATGTCAGATATTCATCAATCTCCAGAATTAAAGAGTAGAAAACAGAAAACTATAGAATGTATATGAAGCCTGGAGTAATCCTGTCATCATGTCCTATTGACTGAGAGTAAATCAAAACACAAGAACAGACTGAAAACCTCATCTTTTTTTTTAGTGATTTTTTTTTTCATGGCACTTCACAATTTTTTAACCCACGACGTGAATTCTTCGGGCTTGTTCTTTACCTCTAATCACAGCTGAGCCTCACTGGGGACAACACCAGGGGTGAAGAATTTAAAAGCAGTTATAACTATACAGAAAACATGGATAAATTAAGAAATGGATCAACCCATTGCGCACCGACTCATCTTCTGACACGTTGATTGATGTGTAACAGGATATATAAAAATAAATCTACAAAGAAGGTCTGGGATTCAACAGAGCCAACTCTGAGTGCCTAAGAAAGTTAACACAGCTGATAGGACTGCATTGAGCTCAACAATATAGAGATATAATTTTAATAAATGGTTGGAACTATTTGGAATTAAATAGAAAAAAAAGACACAGCAAGGATAAGAACTTCAAAGAAGATATCAGGACTAAGCAAAAAACTTACAAGGATGGAAAAAGACAGATTAATTATCAAGGTAATTCATGTGTCCTAAATCAGCCACACAGTAAAAATAGCACCTGAGCTCAATCTTTCAAAGCAAAACAGACTGAACAGTGAAAGGCTCATTTCACCTAAGTAGGAGGACTAAACTAAAGAGAACTAGTTAAGGAGTCTTATTCTCACATGGATTCAATGAAAAGCTAACTCTGTGTACCCCCAAACCTGGGCAAATGTCCCATTTTCTCATAAGAATAATACCACAAGGACAGGAACATTTCCAGCATACTGAAAGAACTAGAAGATAAAACTACAAATTAAGTGGCAAATTTTTTAATGAAATTTATAAACTAATGGGAACCGAAATTTTTCCAGTTAGTTTCGTAAACCTTTACTTAAAAACTTCTTTGTGCATCCCTGATCATCACTGCTACAGCAAAAATAACACTGGGGAATACTAAATATAGGCGCTGCATTCCAAGAAAGGAGAAGTGATAAACACATATTCATGTGATTTGACACTGAACACAGCAGATTTTGGAAGAGGAAGTAATTGAGGGCATAGAAATAGGATAAAAAGAAACACATTCTCATTACTAATAGATCACCTGAGAGAAGTAATGGGTTTCTTAGTAAGACAGCTGATTACTTAGACAAGGGCTATATAGTACAACTAATACATCTATGTTTAAATTAAGCATCTGACAGTGTCCTGTAAGAAATCATTATTTAAAAGACAGACAACGAGGAATAATATAAGAATACAACATAATATGGATAGAAAACTGTCTATGGGAGGCACTACAAGAGTCTGTGTTGAAAAAGAACAGTTCTCAACACAGAGAAATGTTACTAATAGTATTTCTCAGGAACCAGTCTTGGGATCTATCCTGTGTAATATATTCATTAGCAACCTTGGTTCAAGGACTAGATTATGAAATGCAAAGATGACACAGTTATCAGCACAGAAGAAGACAAGATCATCACACACAAAGAACAAGATGACCTTGTGAGCTAGAAAACTGAATGGGATGAAATTTAAAAGCAAAGAGTGCATCATGACAAGACAAACTAATGACAAGGATTTCTGCTTTAAACTGGATGTTCATCAGACTTAAGAAATGGAGGAGAAAGCAGATGGTGGATAGAATGACTAAGAGGTACCAATTTGTTGCAACTGTATGAAGGTCTAATGATTTTTTGGGAGTGTCAGACATTTCCAGTCAACTCAGAGGACTACTTGGATCTCATAGGAAATGGTGTGGTGATTCACCTGTTTACAAAACAAAACCTGTAAGTACAGCCAGAAAAAGGTTTCCAGGGGGATCACAAGCATGGGAAAATAACCTTCATGACAAGAAACAAAGAAAACTTGGCCTTTCCAACCTAGTTAAACAACACTGGGAATAAATATATTTTATTACTATTATGCATAAGCTTAATATGCATATGCTTAGCTTCTTCTCATGGCTAGCTCTAAATATGAACAGCATGCAGAAGTGTTACATGGCCACCTGGAAGGCAGGTCTAACCCATCAGCCCTTGGGCAGGACCCAGCTGTACCCAACAACCCTGTCACCAACTGCAGAGAGTCAGAGTCCGGCTGTTACTCTTGAGCCCAAGTGTCTACTTGGCCACTGTTGTGAAACCATGAAATGCTCACCTGCAGACTGTGGTCTGAAGTTGGCTCCAAGCAGGAGCCAGGCAGCAAAGAACACCAACTAAGCAAATAACAAACAATCATTCATATATATTGTAAAATAAGACTCTCACAGCAGCTGAAGAGTTACAGAACCCAACATGGGAACCCCTTGCCTTTATATGATTCTTAGTGATACATATTCCTGCAAGCAACAGCTTGGATTACGTAAGGCAACAAAATCCTTTCACACAGAAACATATATCCCCTTGATGGCTGATATAAGGTTTGTCTTAGTAACCTGTTCAGCCATCACGTGTCACCTTTTTGGCTAATGGCTTAGATCAAAGGAAAGAACACACCTCATAATGTACATAACCAACTGTGTAATGCTGCTCAGCAGGGAAATATCCCTGCTGTAATGCTGCAGTGATTACCTTATGCCTTGAAGCATGAGAGCTGATGGTCTTTATCTTACCTTTCATAACTACAAATGCAACTATTGGTCATAAAATTATCCAAGCACTTCAAAATTTCAGCCACAATATTTGATTTGATGACCTCCCTGTACTGGGGACTAGCACAACCTCACTAGGCATTCAATGTCTGGCAAGTCATTTGTTTGAAATTACACTTTTATTTTCATACTGCAGAACAGCATTAGAATAACCTTCTGAATAAGTTTCAGTACAGCCTTCATAAAAATAAAAAAAAAAAAAGTTGTGAGTAGCTAAAGGAAACCTTGCTTAAGGGCTTGACTGTGACTTCTACTTATGCTATATGTCATAATAAATCCACCCATGCAATAGATGCCAACACCTTCCCACCCAGAGCAGGTGAATTAGAAATGTGCAGAATGCCCAGAGACAGTGGCTCCTCCAGCCTTCCACTGAGCCAGCACAGCCCTCGCAATTCAGTGCAGGTGTGCCACCCCACCCTGCTGCCTGCCAAACCCTGTTTAGCCTCACGTCCTTTCATCTGTATTCTATTACCTTGGATGCTTAGGTGTGAAAAATGCCAATATCTTCATTTTCAAAAGACACCCTCACATCATTTTCTTCGCTTATGAAGGCACATTACAACCACGACTCTTGTCTGAAGAAAATACTTTTAAAGCAAAGCCAAATAAAACAAAACACAAAACAAACAAACAACAACAAACCAAAAAGAACCCACCAACCAAAAAAAAAAAAAAAAAAAAAAAGAAACACAATTCTCTTTGGGCTGCTCAGAGGATAAAAAGAAAAGAACCCCAACACCCCAACATATTCAGTTATTGAACAGCAAGTAGCTCACTCGTCCTCCTACCCACCCTCTCCACACCCATGCAAGCACACAGACTATTCTGCTTTACAGCCCAGAATCTGACAAAGCAGAAAAACACAGATTGCACACAGAATTTAAGCAGGTATCCTCAACAAGCAAAGAACAGTTTTGAAAATTCATTTCTCAGTAAGATTATGTAACCAAAATCAGCTTGGCTCAATCACACTTGCATATCAATTACCAAAAGAGCTTCTAAAAAGACGTAGACTGGGGTAAAGAAGATGGGAGGGGATTCTTTTTCATTATTTTAAACAAATAAATAAGGTGACAATAGCTCAGAAACTTATTTATTCAAAAATACTGACATTTCAGGGGGGAGAAAAAGGACATTTTATCACAAAAATGAAACCATTCTGCGTAGACTATTCTATAAAATGAGCATCTGGCAAAGCAATCAAAAAGACACTATTTCTTTGCCAGCAGCAACATATTTAAGAGGTTGCTTGCTAGCAAACTGCCATGGCAACCACAGGAGCACCTGGGGTACAGGTTCTCCTGAGAAACAACATGCCTTCCCTTGACAAACAAAATAATTTTGCAAGGGTGCAACAGAAAAGTAATTTTTAAAGCAGGTAAGTAGCACCAGCGACTGCAGAGCCACTGAACTCCAGAATCAGGCCACCATTAACTCCACTTCTTTCCCCAAAAACATTTATATTAAGCCCAGCGGCAGAATGAATGCTTTAAACTTTTACTGATCACTTCTATATCTAACTTCACTTAGAATGGCACAATTGTGGGACAACTCAGCGCTTTTTTTGGAAAGAAGTCAGTAATATTAAATGTTGTTGCAGTCAAAACCAAAGTAAAAATGGGCCACAATGAAATGGTCAAAGCTGTGTTCTGGCTCAGACACTGAGCCTTACACTCCCTAAGGAAACAGTCAGGAGAGGGGCATGGGCCTCCCTTTCTACCTGCAAATGCAGCTTGAATTGGAAAATGTAAGCTAGTACCAAGACTTCTTTCTGCAATTTAGAGATTTTGTATCCAGAAATAGCCTCATCCAATCTAATTATCAGGGCACAGAGGAAGGAAAAGAAACAGGAAAATATCAGCTATAGATCTCAGTACATGTAAGAATGTTTCTACACTATGAAACAAAAAAACCCCCACCAAAATACTGGAATTAGAGCTTTTGATGTCAAATTGACCATTAGTGCACATGCCCTAGCTCAGCTCTTTTCCACAGCAGACTGCACATAGTGATTAAGTCAACTTTTGAGAAAAAGCAATTCAAAACTCACGTTATTCTGAAAAATAACTTTATATACTGCATTATTTTCGAGTGCATTCTATCTCAACTACCATTTTTGGAAGACTTACATTATTGTATTATTATATACCACGACTGGCAGGGGAGGAGGGGAGAGGGTTGAAACACATCACTCTAAGAAAGCTTCCCTTCCCTTGCTTTTCTGGCTTTCCTTCTGTTCTCCATTCTCAGGGCTATGGGAAGAAAGAAATTACACAGATCATCTCAACCAACAAAAGGGAAAATACTGAAGATAAGTAATACTGCTGACAATGGCAGACACCAATTACCTTCTTTTTCTGATATCAGAAAAGCTTCCAGTGCTTTTAACTTGCAATTTATGAATGTCACTGACTGACATTCAACTTTTGTGTTTCTAGCAGACTCACTTATTGTTATGCTAACACTTTATTAAGCTTGGTGGTTTGTTTTTTTTTTTTTTATTTCTCCCCTCTTTTACCTTAAATTCAAAAACCTGCCTGGAATCACTATGCAGACTTATGCCCTTAATAACAAACCGGGATCCAAGAGATTAAACATTATTAGCAATACCCACCTTCCTCCTCATTTTAGATGAAATTTTTGCTTGTTTGTTTTGAAAAGGTGAAACAGTAATTTGTCTACCAGGCATTCAGGATTAAGATTCACTTGTAACAGGTAAAATATTTCTTAGTCTTTTTTGTTCCCTTGTTCTTCAACTTCATTCAAAAGCACAGTCTGACATTCTATTAGACACTTGCTATTAACAGGTACCATACATGAAAGATGATTAATATATGCAAGGAATGTGTTGACTTACTCTCTTATTAGTGTCAAAAACCTACAATTAAATAAAATGCTTTCTTTCAACCATGTTTTAGTATGATATTCTCGAATCAAGCAGTCATCAACATTTTCCTTTAATTTATAAATGCAAAAAGCTTTAGCCACACAAGATGGCGAACACTGAAAAAACATATTTAAATCAAGTGCTCTTCAGGCATTTAGAACAATTATTTTTCTCACAACTTTTGTTTAACATGCAAGTGTGTTATCTGTCTCACACATTATGAGAAGTGTCTGACATCTACAATAAATAGCACTTGCTTGCACAGAAGACGTAAGAGGTTGTTTTATTATTATTTTAACAATGCAGTGAAGGGCAGCTCCAAATACAAATGGATTGCCATAAGAACTTCCTCCAAGACTGACAGTCCAGACCAGTCAGGCTTCAATAAGTAGAAGGATCTTAAACAATCTTCACCAGTATCTGTTATCAATTTGCTTTAACTCCTTTTTGACACAATACTTTAAATTCCAAACTGCTCACAAGTGTGAACTTGTTGAACCTAAAATGTTATAATGCTGGTGACAAATACAACATAGTTCAACAATGGCTGAAAGAGCACAAATAAATTAAGCTTCTCCATAGAATGGAGTTTTCTCTGCACCACTGCTAAAGGAGCTAGAGCAGATAGTAGGAGTTGCAAGCTATCTAGCTTCATTAAGAGTTTCCTAATGCCAGAAGTTCAGAAAGTCATGATCCCACAAAGCTCAAAATTTTGATGACAATATCTTCAATCACCAGAAATCTCTTCAAAGTGTTTAACTGCCATGAAAGTGCAAAGGTACGGACTGGCAAAGCACTTCAGCACGTTTTCAACTGAAAGCATCTGAGTACTTGCAGCCAACTCCACAGGGCTGCTCACAAGGCTAAACTACACTGAGGCTCCTTGGCTGGGACACTGGAGTCAAGCAGGGGAGCGAGGATTCGGTGACGTGGGTAGAGCAGCCACCCCCGTAACACCCACAGAATGCAGCAACCAGCAGGGCATTCACACAGCAGTGGGCACAGTCAACACAGAATATCCTTTGGGGTGAGAACAAACAGTACTGGGAAGCCCTAGAGTGGTAGTTATTTTATTCATTATGGGATGAGGGACATTTTAGCCCTTCTCCTCTTTTATTTGCCATGGCAGACCCCAGAGTTCTTTCAAGGCACTAAGAGATCAACTAAGAATCTAAGGATATTTTGTGACCTATATTGTGTTCCAAGAGAATTTCTGAACTGCATGTGAGGCATGTATTTGCTTAACTGATCAAACTTCATATTATTAAGCATCGTTGCCACAGGGTTTGTCCTGGCTCTGATATTCAGTGCCTTCACCTGGAGGATGAAATAAAGGGTGTACAGACAAAATCTGCTAACAATGCTAACCTGGCAGGAATTATAAAAATGTTGGTGGACACAAGAATTTGAAAGTGTCTTGACAAATTGAAGAAACAATTCTTTAAAAATAGAATGCAATTTGAAAAGGGTAAGGTTATACATCTACACAGAAATAACAAACTACACTGGTAGTGGGTGGGAGCAGCAAATGAAATTGATAAATTGGTTGTTTTTCCAGCAAACAGCTAAGAAAACAAAAACAAAAAAACCCAACAGGTCAAACACAAGGGTTAAGACGCACTATTTCGTGCTTCTTTGCAGCAGCCTTTTATGCATTTGAAGATTGTTATGGTGTGTCCTCCTCCTCAATAGCCTAACACCATCAGCTCTGTGAATGAAGATTATCTTAGGTTAACATCTGCTTATTCCTTGGACTTTTTCCATCAAGTCCAAATCTGTCCAGATCTGGAGGAAATACTCTAAGTGACGTGTTGCAACACAGGGCAGAGCAAAAAGATTTATTATGATTTGTACTTCTTTCACAATGGAGCTTGCCTAATTTTGCAAGTACTGACTCACTGGACCCTCAGATGTAACAGGGACTCTCTAGAAGCTCTTTTTTTTTTTTCTTTTTCGAATTATCCTATTGAACTAGGATTAAGACTACAGCATAGATGGGGTATTAAAAAATATCTTCTCATGATAAAAGCATCAAAGCACTGGAATAGCTTTCCAAGTGGAAGCTGCAGAATTTCCAGCTCTAAGGGGTTTTAAAGCCAGTGTTAGACAAATATCTGTCAGGAATCATTTTGTTAAACTAATCAATTGCTGAGCAAGCAAAATGTACTATAGGATCTCCCAGATCAGCCTTCTGTCTTTCAGCACTGGCTTTTACTGTAAAAGTGCTATGTAGAGATACAAAAATATAGGAAGGAAATGGCAAGTGAGACCCATTAATGTCATTGCCCATTGTCACAGCTAAATGGCTGTGCCAGTGCATCTGAGTATTCTAACCCTAAACAGGGAAAAACCGTACCCACAACCAGCTCTTGAAATCTTGTACATCTCATGAAAGTTTAACCTGAATATACTAAAGGAAAAGCAAAAGTGGAAGTAGTAGCACTGACCTGAAAAAACAGTGCATTTCTATAACATTAAACACTCACAGTCTTTTTATTTTCCCCCTTCCATGCAAAATTCTCTCATGAAATTCCCCTTGAAGAAGATCCACAAAAGGCCTTTTGAGGCAGTAATTACAAGAAATCATGAGGCACTGTATTCAGTTCCTCAGGGCCTGACTTAAGAGATCTTTGATATGCAGGTGGAACATCTACTCACATCGTCACAAAGCTCAGAGGTCATTATGGAGGTGAGGCCATACAAGTGGCAGAGTATCTGCTGATTTGTAAAAATCTGAGGTACTGGTGATGGTTTTGCTTACACATTGTTGTAATGGGTAAAACATGGGACAGACAAGAACTCTGTGCTGTGAAAGTGTCTCCAATACTCTATTTCACATGATCCACAAAAAACCTGGAAGGACTTCTAAAAGACCTTGGATCTCTGTAGGTGGTAATGAACAGAACTTCTAAATCCAGCTCCTGAAACTTGCCAGTAAGAAATGAGCATCCTGTTCTCAAAGGGAATAAAAGAATTTAAACAACCAAGCTTAGAAACTCTCTGAGCCAAACAATTTTCCATTTTACTTTAGGAATCTTTTTCAGGTTAGGATATCAAGTTACTCAGTCTTTAATGAAGACAGTAAATGAAGCATGAGCCATAAACCAGCTGAATATCATAGCAGTCTGATGAAATAAAAAAAGTTTTCTTACTAACATAACCCCACATTCCAGTGTCTTCTATTTCAACATGATGTTTTTAGTTTCTGTTGTTTGCTGGTTCTAACACCACCAGCCACAATACTCATCTACCCATCACCGTATTATCAATGCAGGTAATTAAAACACTGCCTTTTCAGACAAGAAATGCCAGGACACCCAGATATACAAATTCTGGTTTTCTCTTACTGGTTTTAACTTTCTTTTTTTCTCAGTGGGGCTTTTTATGAGCCATTATGTCCAAAGATTGAGGACAAAAGCCAAGTATTACACAAGGCATTTCCTTAACTTTTGCACAAAGGAAGGACCTGCACTTAGGCACTTATTTCCCATCACCATCTTTTTTCACTAATACCACAAAAGATGACAAGTTACAAGGTTTTCAAGGATGTTACTACAGGCATCAAAAATTGAATTAGTAAACACATAAGTAATCTTTCAACTGGTCACCACCCACTTATCTAAGTTATTCATCACTCAAATATAAACTGGAGGTCTCCCATCCGCCCTTAAAATTGATCCAAATGTAATACAAAATTCTACAAGAAATTATGCTGTAACTTTGAGAATGTCAGGATCTTACACTGTGCACCCAATTTAGGATGTTAAATTAGGACTAATCTCAAGTTGCGTTTATCTCTCACATGGAGAAAATTGTCTGTGCATCAGCTCATAATATAAGCACAAATATAAATTATTTCTATTGAATTTATTGATGTATACATTTAATCTTAGTGTTGGATTGAGTAACCTGTTCAGCAGACAACATACCTCACAAAGGGCTTGGCTCACTTCACCTTAGTTCCTTCATCTTTAAAGATATAGACACACACTCATTTTCCTAACCCAGCAGCCATGTCCTGTTCCTTGTGCTGAGCTGGGGAAGAGGAGTGATACACTGTGTTGTCTTCAATTAATTACTGAAAGTGTTTACACCTTAGGGTCTTAAGGACAACCTTTCCTGTATGCACACAATCTTTCCAAATATTAAAACTTAGTCAAATAACACGGAGGCAGACATAAAAGCTTGGATCCAAACAGCTATTTTAGAGGTCACAACTTCCATGTAAAAATTAGTAGCTTCCTGAACTGTACAGATACCTGGCTCCTAGACCAAAATCTGAGGTAGACGTCGAGGGTCCCTGTATAAGGGCAGGGCAATCCATAGCATGAGGTTCACATCTGAGCAAAAACCTGTCCCTGTTGGCTGACCAAAAAAAATGCAATAGCAACAGTTTAGCTCAAATCCCACCTCTCCTCCAGGCTTAGGGATCTTCCCTCCATTTGACAGGGAAGGACACTGACCTCCACCTCACATTTTCCCGTGAACATAGGCACCAAGGGCCAAAGCATGGAGGCTTCTAATTCCTACTTAAGCCCTTAAAACAGCCACTAAAGTCATGAGAATCTAAGGATTTAAATTGAAGATTAAGAGCTGAAGTACCTTTAGGGATTGATCCTCTCTCTTGCTCTCTCTCAAAAGGCAACAACCTTCTTTTTATCTTTTTTTTTATTTCTTCCTTTTTTTTGTTCCAGTAGACAGCGGAGAAAGAAACAGCTACTTCGCTTTGTGCAACAGCCCAATCATTAAATGTGTTCTGACACACTGAGCATCCAGATCACTCCTTCACCTTAAAGGATTCACACTGCCATTTCCCTGGCCACCATCCCAACAATCAGAGCAAACTCATCTCCAGGTGAAATATGAAGCATCTTATGTTTGCTCATAAAAAGATTCATCAGGAGACAATGAAATTTCTCTTGGAAGGTCAATGGTCAAGGCACTTGCCAAGGCAAGAGAAAAGACCTGACAGCTGGTCTCTAACATAAGAACTGCATATTCACTTTATGCTGTGCTCATTTTCATACCTCGCTATAACTGGTGTACTTTTGTACACAAGAGAAACTTAAGTATTTTCTTCTCCTCCTATAGGATATTCTTACTTAGCTATACTGCATGTTACAGGACACAAAAAGTTTGGTCCTATCCCCTTGAGAAAGTAAAACAGAGAGGCTGCTTAGCTGAGGATCCTAAAATCACTTTCATAGAAGTATTATTTTGTTTTAATCCAGACCCACATGTTTCAAAACACTAGAACAACACACTGATGATGAGAGAAACAAACATAAAATATAACTGAAAATTACTTGGTTCCAGCTGCTCCATCAGAAAACTGTCACTAGACAAGTCCTGTTACGATTTTAATAATAGTTTCTTTTTATATATTACATTCCCACTAAAAAACTCATTTGCTGACCTTAAAAGCAGTCTCTCACGTGACTTTTAAGTTCAAACTAACATTCAATGACTCAGGCTGTCACCTGAGATGTGCAGATTACTGTCATTGGAAATGTCATAATAAGTCTCAGGTAACTTGATTCCAGTCTGCCTTACTGACTCAAAAGAGCCATGCCGGGGTCTTTTAATCAAGCTGAATAGCTCATGGGGTGTGTGCCTTATATTCTGTCAGGAAAAAAAGATGTTTGCAGTGCCCAATTATACTCTTAAGTACAGTTTTCTTTTGTGAGAATGTATCATTTATTTCATGTGCTTTGCAAACAGCAGAGAGAGCTTTTTATCTGTTGGTTGTGAGAGTTGTTCCTGTCCCTATGGCAATGGGCAGGTCTCCGGATCATTCCTGCTTTGTCAAGCTGACTCCTGGTACCCTGGGAGACACATTCCTGGGATCCAGCACACAGGGAACTGCGGCAACACAACAATGCTGAGCCCCAGCAACGAGCGGCTGGTTTTGCGGGACCCCACTGAGCTCGGATTCCACTGGAAGTGGAATTTAAGGAGCCCATGGGGAAACCAGGAAGTCTTTTCAGTTACTTTGAAAAATAAGACATTAGAAAAATAATGTCAGTGCACAGATAATGGAAAAAGAATTATAAAAACTTGGGAAAGTATCTGTATTCTGTTTAAACCACTTGTGAATAGCTCTTCATCTCTCCCACCTAGAGGTAGCAAGGCAAGCACAGTTGAAAACAGAATATTTAACTATTCACTTCTAGTTATAGGGCCAGTAACTAAACTGCTGGTCTAAACTTCAGAGAAAATACATGCTGATCACAGGATACAGTAAAATTCTCAGAAATCTCAGTGAAAATGAAGAAACCTATTGAGAAAGTAAAAGTGATGGAGGGTCTCCAGAGGTAACCTATCCAAACAATAACGAGAGCCAGCCCACAGTCAAAGCCTGGAGTTTGCACCAAGTTTGATGAGACATTAAGAAAAAAACCATAACTGGCACTTTTTGAAAGAAAAGATCCCATTTGCAGTAAATGAGCATTTAGTAAGCAGTGCATGAGTAACCAGCCTTTGCTCAAACAATGCAGACTTTTAGTGCAACAAAACACTGGAAAGAAGCAAATAAAAAACCCAAATGTGTCTTGTACCAGTACATTCCATGCAGTTCAAGTGTACCTAGTGCCTCCTGAACACACAGTCTGGCTGGTTTAGTTTTGATAGCACTCCCATTGCATGCTTTAAATGCAAAAAAAATTAATTACTTCTATCTGTCAGGCATCATCAGCTCTATTACACTAAAAAGAGGTTTTGTTTGTTTGTTCTCTGATGTTTTAATTATTGCAACATGATTACAACAGACAAAACAACATCCTAAAGGTACAGACATAGCTAACATCTAAAATACACTGGGGTATAAATATGTATGAGCCTGCACACAGCTATGGAGATGCTCCTTTTCACAAACAAGCAACTCACATAATCAAAGCTTAGAACAATTTTTCTGGTACCTTCACATTATTAACATCCTTCAAAATTGCTCCTCATCACAGCAAAGTGACTTTGAGGTAATGAATAAACATCACTCAGTCTTTTATGGGGGTAAAAAGGTGATGGAGAGAAATGCATAAAACTTGGTGAGAGTTACTTGTAGTTATTAAATGGAAATGCACAACACAAACTGTGAAGAACATAATGATTGATCATACTCTAACATTTCTCCTCACCTTTGTACCTCACTATTCACATGTCATCGAAGCCAACCTCGATGGTTAAATATTAATCACAGCATTATTTAGGTAGGAAAAGACCTCTAAATTCATCAAGTCCAACTGCTATCTTAGACAACCAACACATTGTGAAATAATCACCTTTAGGTCACAAGCTTTTGCCTGCTGTCTATGCACATGTGGATTTAGAAAGCTTGAAAAAAACAAGATAGATCAACTATTTAAAGCACTCTAAACCCTGCACCTTTTCCACTTGGTACCCAAACTTGAAAAGACTAACCATCAGAATGGCTATGATTATAAAATCACAATTTAAAGATGGAGAGTGTCAAAAAGAAGTGATGCCTCAGCTTATTCTGTAAGGAACAGGTTTGATTTCCAAGAGTTATGACCACTGAAAAATTCCACCCAGAAATAAAGTAGTAGACTATGCAGCTACTGCAGAAGAGTTAGATTAGACCCAAAGTTATTTTACTACTTGTATTATTATTACTATTAATGTTGGGATGTCATGTGGTATTATACAAGATTGTCAAGCTAAAATCTGGAATAAGCTCTTTGGGTTGTGAGCTGGAAGAGTTGCCCTTCATATAAGAGAGTGGTGGGAATAGTTAAACAGTTCAATAATAAAGTAAACTAAAGTAAACTAGTAAGTAAAATACAGTAAAGTAAAATTAAAGAAAAATAAAGCCAAAATAATGTATTTTAAAACTAAAACAATTTTTTTAAAGTAAACAAAAATTTAGAAATTAAAACAAAAAAAATTAAAAAGTAAACCAAAATTTTTGTCAAAGTAAACCAAATTAACAAAAAAAAAAAAAAAAAAGGAAAACAAACTAAATAAAATAATAAAAAAAAAAACCAACAAAGTCAAACAAAAGTAAATTAACAGAGTTGGCTTCTAAGTGCACAGGAACATGAGAACAGAACACTGCAGATGAGACAAAATTCATGTAAACTCAGGCACTGCTCAGCTCAGCCCTTCACAGCTGCAGCCCAAGCACATACCTGCCTCACCCTGTACTGAGGACTCTGCTCTGTGGTTCTCTTGCACTGCAGTGCTAAATACTCAGAGGGATAAAATCTTTAACCTTTTAATAAGTCATTCTTGATCCATCATGTACATCAGCATACAATTATCACAGCCACAAAGCAACAAAGCCAACCAGGGCCCAAAAATGCTGGAGAAAGCAAGGAGCTGGGTGATGCAGAGATGTCTTCTCTAAACCAGTGTTACTTCTCATCTCAGAGAATCAGCAGAGCTGTGAAGGGAAGAGTTTCCAAACTCTAGATTGTTCCCCAGTGGCCAAGGGCGAAAGACCACCACAGGGAAAGGCATGTAGCAGCCCTACTCTCAGCACTTCTTTCAGTTCTACCATGTGAAGCTGCACAAGTCAATGTGAGTTCAAGTTCACATCATTTAGATTCAATAAAAGATTTAATCGCACCTTCTCTAGACTTTCCTTGACTGACTTGCCACTGTCTATCATGTTTGTCTTCTATTTCAAGGGCTAGCATGTACTCTTTCCATTTTACCTATAATTGCTCATATAGCACCAAGAGGTTCACTCCCAACTAGAATCAAATCACCTCAGTGACCTCTGACAGTTCATTACTTTTTAAAAAAAAGAAAATAAAAACAGACAAGTACAGTGTCTTTTTCTCTCACATTGTACTTGAGATTAGCTCTGCATAAACATTTTCGTCCCAAGAATGTCATTCCCTTCAAAAGCTCCTTGGAATAATCCTTTTCCACAATGCCAAAAGCTCTGATAAATGGTTCAGCTAAAGGTGGACTCCAAGCAGTTCCACATTTTTGCAGTTTTCCAGCTGTGAGTGTTTTCTGTTATCTCCTGACAGGTGCCACCCTGCAGCTCTCCCACTGCTACCCCCAAACAACTGGGGGAGCAGGGCAGAGAGGAAATCCTTGCTGAGATCTGATCTTCAACGCGGCATCATGGACTTCTTCACCTGGGGGCAAGGCCTGTTGGAGAGGCTGAGGGCTCTCAGTGAAGTAAGAACTTACTGCAAACATTCAACTTTGCACACAGAGATGTCTCTGATTTACTTGCATCTCCACAACCAGTGCATGTCAACAGACTTAATCTAGGTTTACAAAAACTAATTTTAAAATAGAAACTATTCACTAGGGAAAAAAGTAGGATTTTACTTAAGGAAAAAGGAAACTGTTCTTGGATTTCGGCTTCAAACCACATTCTTATATTTTTCACTCCCACCTGAAACACAGCCTCTTGTCTTAGGCTTAGCTTATAAAGTCTCCTGAAAAATGAATCCTACATTTATCATGTATCCGAATAACACCTGTGATAGCCTGTGTCCAAAAATATATGTCCTAGACACTGCAGAGATAAAAGCAGTTATAAGCATATATGCAAAAACTTACTGATAGATCTAATCATGAGGAAGAAAAAAACCCTAAGATTACAATGGCATTCTATAGCCACCCTAAAAGTGCAATGGCATCTTTTAAAGGAGAGTTAACTATAAAACTAGCAAAGACCAAAACTTTAGGTGTGCACCACAAGCACATTGATTCAGGTTAATTTTATATATATCTAAAAACTATATACACATACATGTGTGTATAAATACAATTAATAGGCTACTTCCTCTCTATATGCCTACCAAACCATCGTATTACTCCTGCAAATTAGCTACAGCAGTTCAGTCCTGCTGAGGCTTAAAAAACTGCAATAAAAATATATTCTCAGTTTTTTTCCAAGAAGCTTTTTTTCCTTCCTCATATAAGGAAGTAACATTCTCACATGCTCCACTAAATAAAACCAACCTATGATAAGACATACAACTGACAGCTGCAAACAAAATTCCTCCCCCCACCTCGACCAGGAATATCAACGAATAGCATCTGATGCTGCTGCACTTAAGCCAGCCTGAATTGAGTTTACCCCTCTAGCTCCAGTTTAACTGATGATAGTCTTTCAAGCTACAGGCCAAAATGCCTGCCACTGTTACACGTCTTTTTCACAGAATAACAGTGTCAGCTCTTATTCTAGTCATAGGCTACTTATTTTTATGTCACAGCAAAATAATTTCACTATCATGTCTTCAACTCCAGTAATATTCTTTCCTGAGACTGAAGTCAAAGAAATTATACCAGTCAACTCAGGTTATATATTAAAAAAAAAAAAAAATTTCAACTAATTCAGTTTAAAAGGGAATAGACAGCTCATGAACCCTCTATCTTTAAATCAGAATGAAGGAACAATGTCCCTGTACCAGCTCTCCAGTCTCAGAAGGACCATTTCAGTCTCCTTTTTCTTTTGAAGGGCAGGGCATTATCAACTGTAACAGAACTCATACAAGTTAAAATAAATAAAATAATTTACTGCAAAATTGGTTGTTTTTCCCTCAAGATTTCTGATTTTCTCACAGTTTCTAATTTTGACACTTTTTGGCTGTCTCAGGTTTTTTCAACTTCACCAGTTCTCAAGAACTTTAAATGCCTACTGATTTCACAGGGGTCCGATTTAGGCTGACAAGAAAACAAGGAGAATTTCTCTGGTTTAGTAATAAGACTGAAGGAAGAGTTCTCAAGGCAGTCAGTTCAGAATTAATTAAAATACAGAAGGAACTTCTGGGGAATGATTTATATTCAAAGGGGATTATGGCTAACACTAGAATGTTTACAAAATCAATGGGAACTTAGCACAAAACAGATATAGCTCAAGGGAATTCACATTGATTAGATTCCCTGTCCAAGATCTGTCCTCTTTTCCATGTTTCTCATTAATTCATTTCAAGATTTATGTGAATTGCAAAGCAGACATAAACTGAGCTCCAGGTATTTATATCGTGTTAAATAAGAAAGAAAGAATTCAACCCATCTGAAACCAAAATTCATTTGTTTCCAAATGTGTAATGAGAGAGGATGGTTCAGTTCATCTCCACATTCATCATCTGTTGCACATTACTGAATATCCAATAATGCCAATATTAACCAAGAAACACCTGACACAATTTTTTGCTCTCAGACTGAGCTGACAATTTCCTGGTGTACTCAAAACACAAACCCAAGCACTTCTGACAACCAAAACAGTGCATGGGAAAAGCTCTATATCTATAGAATATTCCAATTTTTTTTAGCCTTTGATACAGAATTAGCAAGGTGCTCATTACTAAAAAGGATGTTGGGGCACTGCAGCTCTGATGTTGTCAAGCATCAGCTGCCCTACCAGCCACAAAGACAGGCCATGTTTTAGACAAATTTGATATTACAGTTTGTACAGAAAAATCATTGGATGAAAACCACACACAGTGGCAGTGCCAGGCTCTGAATTGATTCTCATGGAAAAGAAAAACCAAAACCTGTGCCTTATACAACCTGAATGCACTTCAGATTGGCACTGACCTTTTCACAATAGCACTGCTTCAGCTAACTAGACTGAAAGCCAAAAAGCAAATAAAATCACCGAAAGGGTAATGGGTTAAAACAAGCTCCAGAACAGAGCAGAAGGCCTGACCTTCAAAGGTTAAAGTCACTTGTGCCCAAGTAAATGGAGGAAATGTTTCATGACCAACACAGTGGTTCTTAGATATTATACAATTCCATGGCAATAGAGTGCTAAGCTGCAAAGTAACTCACATGCATGAAGCTGCTATCTCCAAGACTAGTGTCTTGGGAGTCTGAACCAGCCTAACTGTGGGTTACACAGATTCTAATATCTACCAATGGTCTTTACCTTCCCCCATGCTTGCCCAATTTTCCATTTAGTCAGTTAAGTGACAATACAAGACCGTAAGTATTGCAAAATTCCTCTTGCCTAAGAAACAGTGCCAAACAATGCCCACATTCCAGTGGACAGGAAGAGATTTATGGAGAGAAAATAATCAGGATCATTCATACTCTTGGAAATGGGAATGCATCAGCAACAATCTCAGGCTGCCATGGCATCCCCACAGAAGCCAATTAAGAATGGTCACAATGTTGTGAAGCACCGAATCAACTCTACATAAAACTGAGTTTTAATGCCTTGGGGATGGGGGACTTGAAAGCTGGGAAACAAAAACCTGAGTGATCTGCTGCTGAGGAAACAGGAAAAGCAGGGATGGCAACACCTACTTCTTGAACATCCACCACAATGACAGGCCTCACTTTATAATCTCTCCCCTAAAGTGCAGCAGAAGGGTTGTGTCTTTGGCTCCGACACGCGGAAAGCAGAGTAAGCACGTGGCCAACCTGCTGCAGGGGAGTTGTGGGGCCCCAGGAAACCACCTGCTTTGCCTGTGCCCAGAGACAGCCCCGAGGCAACCAGCAGTTTTCCCGTACAAAGTCTTTGCAAATTAGATGTTCTCTCTCTTTGCAAAACACGGCATGTCTCTGAGCTGACGCTCACATTCACGACTGAAGATGCTGCCGTGTGTGAGTATAATTATCTCAGCGCTAACAGCTACTAGTATGCACACACACTTTCTCTGGTGAAATCTTGAAGGGAAAATATGAGTCACAGAATTAGGGAAACAAAATTAAAAAATTGAGAGGTAAACAATTCTAAGGAAGACAAGAGACAAAGCAGCGTTTGCACTGACAATTTCATCCTTATTATTTTCAAGCAAATTCCTAATTATTTCTTAAGCCTGTAAGTGGAAGGAAAATAATTTTCTACTATTAAGCACAGTCATCCCTACAGGGACATGTTATATGAGTGATCCCTACAGGGAATGTTATGTGCCTCACGTATATGAGGCACATACACCTCCAGTGAGCCAGTTCGGGACAAGATATAAACACAACAAACATCTTCAACAGAACCAGTAAGAAAAATTAGGTTAGTAAAATGCAATCAATCAGAAACTATCCATAGCAGGAAGGAAAACTAAGATGTCTGGTTTAGAAATTAAAATAAAAAACTAAAAAGAAATTGATAAGGACAGACAGTGAAAAATTTTCTGTAACACTCAAGGGGTATTTTGAAATTTACCCTTTAGACATAAAGAACAGAAACATTAAGTGGGAAAAATGGGAAGGTATCTTTTGGGAAAAAAACTGAATACCAACAATATTGTAAGAGTCAGCAAATCAATAGGAAACTATCATCAATATAAGAGTTATCTTTGTAGATGCTGCACACATCTTTGCACTAATTTCCATTGCTTGAATGAAAGTCTCACTCTGACTTTTTTACAACTCTTTTCCCAAACCTCCAAAAATATTCAGGTACAAAAAAGCAGATTATTAAACAGAGGTAGATGTATTAGAAAAATGCACTTTTTCAGAGGTTTTTTTAGAGGCAGCTACTTACCTGAAAGAAATTGATTTGTCTGTCAAAAATCTTTCAGAGTAAGAGGAATTCTCTTTCTAAAAATTAAGTATGTACATAAATATTTTATAGAATGTCCTTCCTTAGCTGTCAATAACATTTAGTATATATAATTGGGAAAAAACACAAACTTATTTCTTGCTATGTAAGCAGTTTGACTACTTTCCTCCACTTACTTCAGGTTATTTTGTGGTATTGTTGTGCTGTTCCTTATCAAGTACCTTCATCCAGTAAAGCTCACAATATCCTAGCCATACAACAAGGGATGTTGTTAACACCATTATCCCCATTTCCAGACAGCAAACCAAACCAGAGACACCTGCCCAGAGATACACAAGTAAATGGGCATATCCTACACCCATAAAGGCCCAGGTAGAGCTTCCTCTTAATAGAACAATGTGATTGGAAAGAGTAGTCTTATTTTTACTTTCACTTAAAATATACCTTCTCTTGCAACACAATAAATAATATGTTATTCCTTTGTTTAAATAAATCTATAAATGTGTTTCCATAAATAAATTGTGTTGAAAAAACACAAGAAGTTGAATTTTTATTTTAAAATAAAACTTGATAAAAATACACAAAAGAAATATGCCTATATAGATTAAATTTGTTGTCTAAACTTGTCTAAATACATTAAAATCGTTATGTGCCAGTGTACCCCTGCTACATCTGGATAATGTCAAAAGCTCAATGCCTTTTAATACATTCAGAATAGACTGCACTTAATGCAGTTATAACCTGTATCATCAGCATTTGACTCGATTCCAAATTAATCTGAACAGAAGCCATAAAGAGAAATGTTGGAAAAGGAGGCAAAATATGCATGCTGAAATTGTAAAAGAAAAGTAGAGAGCAAACCACACAGCAAAGCCTGAGGTTAACAATAATGTCTTTTCCAATAACTCCTTAACTTCTCTGCCTTGTTTTTTACATGCACATTAACTTTGAATACCCAGAACTGTATCAGTAAGTCATTTACTAAACCTTGCAGTGAAAAATGTGCTGATATAAACTGACATTTGTCATGGCTTTAGAGACTCTTGTACTTTTAGAACCAATTTTGTTTTTCTATCTACTGGAAACAAAATATATTCACATAAAGAAAAAGACAATATATAATACTTACTGAAGCAGCTTCCAGTTATGCTATTACCATGGGCAAAACACATTTTCCATTAAAAATAGTTTTTTTAAATATTTTTATCACAAGCCAAATTATATTTTCCATTTAGTTTTGGTGTTTTGTTTATTGTTTGGGTTTGCTTTTCTTTTTGTACTGAAGGATAAGAACTTAATTTCCTTCAGTAGTTAAAAAAAATAACAGTTGTGGGGGGAAAGGAGAGGTTGTTTGGTGTGTTGCCTTTTTTTGTTTGTTTGTTTTCTTTAGCAACTAATTTTAGGTGGAGCAAATCCTTTAAGACTAATCCTACAACTGCTAAACACAGAATATCTGCTAGATGTCCTTTCCTGGATGCAGCAAAGCTGCTGTATCTGTGCCACACATTACAGACCCTGGGCCCTGGAAGGTCCCTGGCTCTCCAGAGCCCTCACCTTTCCTTTTCACCTGCTCTGTACCAACACCCCTCTCTGTTCCCTTCTCCCAGGGTGGGGGCTGTGCCTTCACAGCCAGGAAAGTGGCACCACATGCCACAGGGTCACTTATGGCTCAGCATCTGCTCCAGGAGCACCAGAACCTCAGACATACTTCTACTAAAGCAGCTGAAACTGCTTAAAAGCATTTTTTAAAAAAATTCTTTGAGACACCATGGCAATGAGAACAGTTCCTGAGGAGCTTAATGCTGTTTTTCCCAGGATCCCTGACATCCAGATAGAAACCTGACCAAAATGATTTTCTACACTTACCTCACTGCATCCAATACCTCAGGTCTCTACAGTTTCTTGAGATCAGAGTCCTCCAAACCCTTCATATGGCTTCTCCTGATGGCAAATCAAGTTTTCTCCTGTGTTTTCAGAACTGAGGCGGGTGGGAGCATTCACTTCAGTCTGTAACAGACCTTGCTGCAGGACAAGTGCACACACTTCCCTTCTCTGACCCACCCATTCCAACCTTACAGCTACATTTAGACAGCCTCACAATTGGATCCACCACTGCCAGCACAGGCCCTGAAGCAGCCTGGTGACATAATTTACAATGTGCATTTTTACACAGTCAAAATCAAGCCCAATCCAACATGGTATCTATAAACTGGACATGAGAACTTCCCTTTGGAGAAGGGACTCCATGCTCCCAGATCGTTCTTTAACAGCAACAGAGAGACAGACTGAACATCAAAACTGCACATCAAGTTTCTTCCAAGTAGCTGAAAAAAAACGTTTGTAAGTGCCAGCATTTAAATAACATTATCTCATTTCAAGAATTTCAACTATGCAAAATAATTTCCCTCTCTGCATATCCAAGCACTGCAAAAGGCAACCACAGGGAGTCAAACAGCATCTAATGTCCCTCCTGTGCTCTTGACACAATACAGAGTATAGGATAAGAGACAACAGAATCACAGAAAAAAAATGGGCTGGAAGTTAAATGGAGGTTTTCCACCCCAGCCCCCTTTTGAACCCCATAGGCCCCTGAGAAATGTGCTACTCTGTCAGATGCTGGGTAAATAAAGGCTGTTTTGCTGCAATGGGAAAATGGGTTTATGTGTGTATGTATAAACACACACATACACCACACATACACACACATCATTTTGTAACTAATCCAATTATGCTCCAGATTTTTAAAAAGGCAAAACTTCAGCCTCTCAACCTCTAAGATTTAAGAGATAAGAGCACAATTTTTAGTGGCTTCCATCCAAGCCCAAGCAAAACCACCTCTTCATAAACAAACATTTCTCAGCATTTTTCAGTCCAGCTCAAAGACAAGTAGACTTCTGATTCTCACTACAGGAACAATTCTGATTTTTTTTTCCTTTGCTCCCAAATGTTTGATGCAAACACTGATCTGGTTTAAACTGCCCCAGTACCACTAAAAACTCTTTCAAATTTTTCCTTCTCATTGATGCCAGCAGAAATGTGACACGAGCTGTACGGTGTCATAATTGGAAGAAAGAAATTTAGAAATATCAGGATCAACACTAGGACTTAATGAGTAAAGACCAGCAAGAGCTCCTTTTGCTAACAAGGTGTAGTACATACGCATCACTATTTATTGAATGAATTTCTCCCTTTCAGGGGTTGCACCTGGACTCCTTTTTGAAAAAGAGCTCAGAAAGCAAAGGGGTCCTTTCTGCACCTCATCACTCAAGAGTAGGGCTTCTCTAATCAACTTTGTCTGAGGCTCCCACTCTGCACACAACAAAGGGTCATTACAGTCTGCATGTAAATTTGCTGGCCCAGAAGGAACAAGCAATAGCTTTTTCTTTTCTCCTACTAGTCAGCTTTTAAGCCAGATTCTATTACAGTGGGTAGCCAACAACATGGCACTGGGCTTTTCATTAACCCATCTATCAAATTATATCCCATACAATTCAGAAGAATGCAACCCTAACACATAAGAGCATTTGTTAATTTTGGGGCACAGCATCCTCCATCTCTCCATGGGAACCAAAATCTCAACAGCCTCAGAGCAGGATTTTCGTTGCCATTCTGAAGGGGTGAAGATACTCTTTTTCCTTTAATAGCAATGATTGCAATTTGTTCAAATGCAAGTTAGTAACATAAGAACTGACATTTGCAAGGCTGAATTCCTTGGGAGCCATAATTATTTATGACACCTTATTACAACAACTCCAAAACCTATGGTTACCTTACTAGAATTTATTTTCATATAAATCTCAGCATGACATTACACCAAAAGAACTAAAGTTACTCCAGAGGATGGCAGGTAACTCCACTTTCCAGGATTCTGTAGTTGGAATAGGAAGTTAAACTAATTAACTTGTAAATATAAAAGCAGTTTTGATAACAGAAATAACACATCTAGAGCCATATAAGGCATAAACATCATCTTCAAGCAAACTCTTGAATCTTCTTAGTATAAAAATTTTAATATTTTCCTTGAAATCTCTCTGTCCACTGGCAAGAAAATCATCTGCCTTTGAACTGATGCATTCAGTTGGCAGGGGAAGAGTTTTATTCAGTTTTCTCCAGGAGCAGCTCATAGCACAAAAGTTTATTAAAGTCCATTTATTAAAGTCCATATATCCACAAAGGCAGGAGACTGACTCACAAGTGCCTACCTTTTGATCATGTTATAAAAAAATTGAGTCCGTGCAATGGTTAAGAATATAATTTTAAATAAAAAGACTTTCTCTATGAAAACAGTAGGCAGGACAAAAGTATTATTTGTCTTATACCACCAAGAGAAGGGACTTTCACTGATAAATAAGACTACATACATAGTAGAAGTTTTAATTTGACACTGTCAGGTAACTGAAGTCTTAAAAAGTAGGTTAACAAGTGTCTTTCAAAGAAAGTGTGAACTTTCAAAAAAGCAACCTCGCATCAAGTAACATGTTTATAAAAGGTGGGGGTGGAGGGGTTGTTCAGGGGTTTTGGCATGGAAGGTTCATTTTGTAAATCCTCATGTGAGGACTTTGTTCCAGCTGAAGCGTTGCCATCAAGGGAGTCTTTGAGGCAGAAATGATGATCTTCACTGTAACATTTTTATATTACTCTCCTGCCCTCCTCTTTTCTATGGTTTCAGCACAGGGTAACACTCAGTGCATTTACCATCACTATTTGTCCCATCTCCTTAACTTCATGAAATTACCTGAAGTATCCAGTATGTACAGCTTTGTATCTATGTACATCTCTATAGCACAGAACACAGGCCTGTTACAGCACACAGAGAGTAACATCTGCAGGAAACAGACATCCTGAGATGTGGGTTTTCTGAGAGTACCACAAACAGAAGGATTATCATTAAAAGCTGACCCAGAAGTCGTCAGTGGACACCATCCAAACCCACAGTCGTACATCACTGCCATACAGAAGGTTTATATGGCACCACATAACGTTAATGTCACCTCCCAAGCCACAACGCGGTGAAATCAGAACAGCTGCAATGAAATCACTGCAGAGGAGGAGGGGAAAACTCAACAAAATTCATCTTATTGTACAGAGCAAGAAAAACACCAGCTGTGAAAACTCAGTGGATTGCCAGCACTCTTCTACTCCGAGGGTCACATGCAGGCCTGGGTTTATTCTTTTGCAGTTCAAAAGCTCATGACAAGTTCTGCCACTGAACAGCTAATTACGTGCAGGATGTGATGAGTCAAACAATTAAATCCTGGAGGCAAGCCTTATGGAGACCTCTCATCTTCAGAACCATACCAGAAGCCACAGTGTATCATGAAAGCTTTTTTTGTTCCTCTGCGTTTTGCAACAGAAGTAAACTTCTGTTTTGGGGGTTTTGTGGGGGGTTTGGTTGTTTTTTGGGGTTTTTTTGTTTTGTTTTGGTGGTGGTGGCAGGTTTTTTTAATTAAAGTATGCTGATAGTCATGTCCTTGCATTTGGAACTAAACCATTAATCTAAAATTTTTCCCAATTTCTGCAACAATGGAAAAAAACCCCCACTTTCTTCTTCTGTGTGTTGCAATTACTTTCTTCTATTTGACTTTCAGAAAACAAATATTTTCTGACCAAACATACAGTAATCTATGTTAAGAACAGGTTTTTCAATATATTTATGTATCTGTCCTTCTGTAAAAAAATTCCTGGCTACATGTGATATCAGGTTCAAAGGAAAACAAATTGAAAGTATTAAAGTGTTTATCTGGAACACACTTAAAAATCACAAGGAAATTAAACCTCATTTTCAAAATAGCAGCAAAATCCTGAGATTCCAAGCTTACTCTGTCAGGTTGAGAGCTTGATAGCCTTATGCACATGAGTTAACCAACACTCCTGTGCTGGGAAATCAGATTGTTCTCTAAACCTAGGATAGTATCTCTTGCTTTACAAGAATACTGAGACAACTGCCTCTCAGAGCTCTAAATGAAAATACATAAAACAGACAAAAAAAAAAAAAAAAAAGGAAGAAAAGTATTAGCCTTGGAACTTTATTGTCAAATAAATGATATAAACAGCTTTATCCAGTGTGTTTTTCAGCGCCAAATGCAGTATCAGGCTGCTGTAGGAGGGAGACTGGATGCCTACAGGAGATGACTGCACAGTGCTCTGGCACTCCAGGTGAACAGTTTGTCTGGCCTGTCCATGCTGCATCCTTGGATTCATGTTTGGTGGCACATGAGTACTCAGTCTTGTCCCTAAGCTTTCACTCATCTTTATTTAATTTATAAATAAAATTATATATAAAATTATTTATGGAATTATCACAACTCTTCTTTACAGCACAAAATAAGGAGATTTTCTCAATTTGGCTAGTACTTCATAGCTTATGTGACTTTTCTTTGAAATGAGCAATAATTTGTTAACAACAGATTACGATAACATATTTGGAGCACAGAAGGGAAAGAGTGGCTTGGTCGTGTTCCTTCTGAAAGAAAGTCACAAATGTTTCTAGAGCATCCTAACAGGTTCAAAAATTGAATGAGTTTTCACAAATATTAAGGTACCTAATTCATTACTCTTTAAGCTAACAGCACTAAGGTAACCTTGAGGGTCAGGTCACACAGGGAACTATTCTAGAGAGAATACATAGGTATTCAGGGAAAGAACACTCTACAATATGGTCACAAAATGAAAATATTCATCTTTTAGATCCACTTTAGTCAATGGATCCTTTTTTATATTACACCTGTTACCACAGGACCATTCTGGTGACGCTGGTCAAGCACATGCTGCATAAGATAAGACATCTTGTGGTGTGCTGGGGTACCACTTTTACTAGAAGCTTCCTGGGGCATACGTAAATGTGCACGAAGGACAGAAGGTTAATGCTAATTTTCTTGTTCCATGCACTCCTGTTGGTGAGAAGAGGCATGCATGCCCTTGTCCTAACTGTGGCATTCATCCCTCTTCAGGTTTGAACAGTTCTCACAAGGATCAGAGCTCAACAGCAACCAGATAAAAATCACTTTTGTACCAACATAACAAGCTTGCAGGTGGAAAAGGGGCAGTTAATGTTTCAAGCTAAGAAGGTAATAAAGAATGAAGAGCTGAAATGTGGCAGAGAAAATTATTCTTTAGCTCTTTACTGTGAAATAAAGAGTAGGAAATCATTGAATTCTTTCAGAAGAGATGGTTCTTTGCTTGTTAGCATCTAAAAAGTGACGATCAGCATGCTAGCTAGCAATAAGCCTGGCTTTCAGCTGATTAGATTTTCCTTACTTGATCATCTCTGAGCTTCAGACTCTCCATTTGCTAACACTTTCCTGTCTCTTTAGTTTGCAATATGCAGATGGTCCTATTAGTATTTGCAAAACAGTCACAAACTGCAGAGCTTTTCAGCTTTGAAGAAGTCCTGTATATGAGTATTTGCAGGTCTGCTGTACATATCACATCACACTTCTGGAAGAATCAGCATAAAACAGATTCAAATGAATTGCCTATTCTGGTCCAGGTTTTGCCACGAACTGCTGCCCCAGTAACCAACACTCACACATGCAACTTTCAGTGCTCAGCAGAGATGCCCACATGTCATGTCCTAAGAAGTCACAGCTGCAGCTTGAATGTCTGAGTCCTGCAGACCTGGGACTTGCATGGTTCCCAGAATTTATCCGTGCCTACGTGACAGAGATAGATGGACACTGGTCTAACACTTGTGCCTAAGTATCCACAGGTGCAGACAAACCTCAGACACCATGATTAATAAAAATACCCCCACACATCTCTCTACAAAAGACGAATGCTCTAATTATGTCTCATACATGCAAGACGAGTAAGCAAATGTCAAAAAACCCCAACTTTTCTGTTAAGTAAAATACATTACTTTTACAGAACACAGAGAATCTCCATTTATCTCCTTAATTCATTACAAGCTTCATTTAATTGTTTGCTTTCAGAAACTGTCTTCCCTGAACACATCTCTGTTACTCCAAAAGTGGAATGCATAAAGTGAGCAGTTTATCCTACATCTTGACATGAGAGACTGCTAACTACTTGCAAAGTAGTTACTGACAATGAATAGCAAAAGCCTCTCAGGTTTTTATTATTTATTCTACAAATATGTTGATGTCAATTCTCTGATAAAAGTTAGAATATTTTTAATTCTTTTTTTACATTGTACTGCTAATGTAAATACGGAGTGTTAAAAGAGACAAATACTTGTGAAAAAGCAAAGTAGACTCAAACACAATACTTCAGAGATCTTACAAAATGAAAGTGATGCTATAAGCTCCAGCAGGATAAAACTGTATGAATAGGAGTGAGCAGAAATAACAATAAAACCATAGGTAACTATACATCAGAATTCATATACACAGGTATTTCAAATACATGGGAAGAGATGAGAAATCTGGAAAGCTCCAAATTAATGATCTGGAGCTCTCTAAACTAAGGTGCCACTTACCAGCATATATCATGAGTACGAAATAGTTTAACCTTGCCATCTCCAAGGAAACAGCAATCTTACATGTCTTAAGTTTAAAGGCTTAGGAATGACAAATCCAGAACTACAGCTGAGCATGAGATCTTTCTTCCTTTCTTCCACAGGTGTTTTGTATGTTTAGTACTTGTTGCTCAGGTGTTTTGACTGTTTGATTCTTACACAGTACACACAGAAATCCAAAACAGTAAAAAAAAAAATCCACCCCTATACTATATCAACATCCTGCCAAACTGTACCTTCAGATACATGCCTTTGTCCTCATTTATTTAAATTACAGGTTCACCATACATTTGAGACTACTGTACAGCCAACTATGAAATGATTCTATTTAGCAGATTTAACACGTAGGTGAGAGGAATGAGTTTAGAGAGGCATAGAGAGAAATTCTGCAGAAAGCTGTTCTGAGAAGTGAAAGGAAGGTCTTCATAGGGCTGAAAGGAGTCACCTCTTGGCTAATCAGTCTGCCCAAGGGCTTCTCCCCTCTGCATTACCTCCTAAGAACTGCACTCCATCACACAAATTTATAATTTCATAAAATACAGAAAGCAACACTTGTCTATCCCATGGTCTCAGGCAGCAACAGCAGCTGTGTTTGTTCTGTTGCCTCATGTTTCACCCATGTGCACAGAAGACAGGGGTTTGATTTGCCCTTACAAAATTTAATGCAGCACAGACCAGGTATGTTGTAATTCCTACTAATTTCTTTTAAAAGCTCCTCCTTTCACCATCACTACCCACTAATGTAGTACCAATATATCCAGAATTGTTTGGGTCAAGATGTTTAAAATTTTTCCACAGAATAAAAAGGGACAATCTGCTACTAGGTAAATAAAAACACTAAGCATTGATATTATTTAAAACAGAAAAGAAAAAAATAAACACCACAACTAATATTGCATAATGTAACATAGCTGATAAACAGCCTTCTTACCGTCTTCTGATTTGAAAAAGTCCTTGTAGTATGTACAAAGCAGACATTCTCACAGTTCTTTGTACAAAAAAGATCCTCTCTATGCACAATATATCTGCTGCCTACCTTTAAAAACGCACATGGGAACTGTTTTCTCTGTGCATATACAGGACCATTCAAATTTTTGTTTATAGAGAACTGACTAAAAATCACAAGATTTATAGCTGCAGTTTACTGAACACATTTATAAACTGCTATTTAAAAACATTCTGTTCACGTGTATACACCAAAAAGTCTTTATGAATTCAGGATCATTTAAGCACACTCCACACATGTCTTTTTTTATTATTTCATCCTGTCTTCCAATTCTTACAATGTACTTTAACAGCTTGTCAAAAATGCCATCTCCCTTCCATCAACCACTACTATTGGAAAAACAATCTACAGAAATATTTTTTCACAAAGTAGTTTGAAAACTTCCTATAATGGTCAAAAGATTAAATACTGCAGCCTGACATAAAAGGGTATTAAAAAAACCAACCCACAACACAAAGGCAGGAAGGAATGTGGCATATATTGAATCATCAATTTATTTTTTAATAAGTGCATCACAGCTATGAATAACAAGCTCTGGAAAACACTGAGAAACAAAAAGGAGAATTATACCGCATTGCATTCATTCCTGTGATGGAATAACACACGAACAGAACTACCTCAGCCACACTCTTCTCAAAAATAGGTCTCTTATGTATCATAGGAAAACCATTTCAGTAAAGTACCTGTCCCACAGAAGTACTTCAGGCAGGACTACAGGTCATCATTTTTATATTTGAGCCTCAGTAGTCCTTCACACTTACCTTTCTCACAAATGGCTGCAGAATTCCCACTTCCTACATTAACGTATCTTATAAAGATGCTGTTCTCTAAAAAACATTTTAGAAGGTAGGTGCTATTCGCTGAAAAACAGTATTTTAAAAATTGTCATGACAGCACAACCAGGGTGTGCCAAGGCACAACTGCAACAGTGAATTTGCCCACAGACAGGTAATCTGGATGGTCCAGCACCACTTGCAATCTTCCATCCCTATTTATGAACCCGGAAAGGGTCCTTTTGATATTCACCACCATGAAACTCAACTTTGCAATGAAATTAATTCATCTACCATTTATTTCATAGTATGTTTCTGAACAGGCTGTTCATGGAGCAGGTTTTGAATATTTTGTTTACCTTCACAATATGCGGGGTCCCCTTGCACAGAGAGATAACCACTCTTGCATTCACAAGTAGCTTTCGTGTTCCAGTTTTTGCACTCTGAATTTTCACCACATCTGTGTCCCTCTGCACAGAAGTTATGGCCTGAAATACAAGGAACATGCAGTATGATATTAAAACATGTCTATTTCAGATATTCAGATATTTGCATTGACTGTATCACTCAAAAACTTTGGCATGCTACATTCCAGAAATTCTCTCTATAAACCCAGCTGGTGCACACAGGCTTTTTGGATTTCTCCATCATTCACTCTCAGTAAAACCATTTTGTTCAAAAAGGTATTTGTATGACTAGTTTAAGTGAGGAGAAAAGACAACTCCAAAGCAGGAAACAATGACAATTCATTAGTGTTCTACTGAGCCCATGTAGCATAAGTCTGCAATTGTCAAGTGCAATACTAATTTACATCAAAAGGACAATAAAGCGTAATATCAAACAAAAGAAATAATCCTTCAAAATTCTCTTATTATGCACAAGAACACATGTTTTTAGTAGGCCAAAGTGAGACATTGCACAAAACTGTACCAGTAGTCAAACAACCTCATACACTGCCTTGTAACTCTGTCATCGAAAACTAGCTCAGTTGTTTCTACAGTTTATAATTATTCCATGCATCATGTTTCATAGAGTAGATTTTTTACTAATCTCCCTTTTCTCCTTCACACAAATTCTCAGTAGTTGTTTTGTGAACAGCTTCTTTTATTCCATACAAAGTCATTTCTAAAAATAGGATGAACTTTCCCACTTCCTTCTCTAAAGGCACAACTGGATGAAGCTCTTTCTGATTTTCAATATTTCTCAAAGACATGTCAACATCCTTCTCTGCTGAAGTCTAAAGTGAATGTAATTGCAACTTTATCTCTTTAAAGGCACTCCACTGGAAATAATGCTGAGAGATAACTTACAAAATTTGACAACAGAATTTTTTTCCTCCATTGGTGTATGTTTTATGGACTTTCTCCGTTAATATTCAAGAGTCAGTTTCTATTTGATTGAGATATATAAGCAGTCATTTTAGCAATTCCTATTTTGTCTGGATTTTCTCTCCTGGAAGGATGGAAAGCAGAAACCCAGACATACTATCATCTGCTTGTATTCCAACTTGCTCTTACATGAATACAAGAACAGTTTCTGCCAGTTCTGCCTGATCATAAAGGAGCTAACCCAAAGTTCTAGTTCACTGATCATAAACTTTCCTAACACCCCCTAAACACAGCGAAGGAAAACACAACTCAGACTTCTAAGATCTAAACACCAGATTCAGGTGTTTGTTCATATCCCTTCCTTTGATAATCTATTTTTGTTCATTTTTAAACGTGCACTTTAGTCATCTTCTAATCTAACATGCAGGTTCTGTCACTACAGTGCTCTCCAACTTTGTGAGTCTGATCGTCTAATGTTGAGTTTTTCAGGCAATTTTTTAAAATGTTACCACTTGTTAGCAAGGAGGGCACTTTCTCACTGTCAGCATCCAACTCTACACTTAAATTTCAAATTAATTTTATTAACAACCAAGGAATCTTCCCTGTGCTCACCTACCTTGTTCTTCCACTGTAATCCAACTTGCAAAAAAGAAACAATTCCCTTAATGAAAACTTCAAATTTCCCTTCTAGTCTTCACTCATTTCACAGTCTGGTAAAAACCACTCAAATATTCCAGAGACAGCCTTGTCAAGCCTGGGTACTTTTTATTCTGGTAAAATAGGGTGCCAATACACTGCCTTTAGCCATTTATGCTATCACAGTACTTGACTTCTCATTTTTGCCTTTATAACTATAATTGAATCTGAACACTGGAACCCATCTCCTCAAACTTATCCTTTCAGCAGCTAATTTATGCTCCCCAAGCAGGATTACTATTCTGCTGGCATTCTAGGTAACATCCAAGAGACAACAAGTTTTATAACATTTTCTTTGTCACTGTTTCCCCTAAGACTATGACATCCTAGTCTATTTTCTGCTCCTATAGAATAATAATTCTCCTTTGAACTCATACACAGTTTTATATTTGATTATTATTGGGTCAGAACCTCTGGAACATAATGTTAAGCTAAGGACTAAAAAATATCACATTTTAGGGTATTTTGTTTATATTTATTTCTATTTCACTCTCATCCAAACATGTAAAAAATATCTCAGCATGTTTTAATTACAGAAGTGCTGATATAACTTACTGCACCAAAAATCTTTGTTTCTAGGCCCTTTTTATCCCAGTAAGTCAACAATCTTACTTTATGATCAGTTCATGGCAATTTTAAGACTTACAATTAGCCAAAGGAATGGCTTCTCAGAGTTAACTTCATCCCAAGTCCCAGATCAGTCACTCTTCTCTAACAGCACACTCTCACAAGCACAAGCCGGTGATTAATTTTCAATATCACATCACAGCCCTCTGAAGTCTTCAGTGTTTATTTGCCACCTCTGAAATTTATCAGTAGATGACTACCCCAGCTATCCATTTTGCACCACTAGAGCTGTCCCCTATATTTTAAAAATTCTCTGGAAAAAACTGCATTCCTTTTGTTCCCTTGTTATCAACTCAAATATGAACTGTCTCCCATCAGAATCAGACTCGGGTTTTCAAGCCTAAAGGCTGTTAAATGAGCACAGAAGGAAAAAAGTAACAGTGCAGTTCTATAACTTGAATAATTAAAGGCTATAGAGGACATTTAACTTTTCTCCTGTCATTAGGAAATACACAGTGATAGAACATCTAATACATCTCTAGATTGCCTCAGCATTTATTATTATAAAAAACCTGTGAAAAACTGCTTCCTGTCTTTTAAAAATGCTATCTCCACTTTAATTTCCCGCAAACTTGCTCAATATCTCTGTAAGTGGACAGTGGAAGCCATTCCTGTTGGGAACATTCGTGGTGCTACAACACTGTATGTTACTGAGCTTTTACAAAAAACTGCAATTTAAGGTTAACTAGCAGAGAAGAAAACACACTTGATGGTACAGAAGAGTAAGGGCTCAGTGTGCCTCTGGCTGAGTAAGCACAGCATTGCTTGGATCAGGGGGTTTCCCAAGTACTTCTTTTTGCAGTGAAAATGCCCATTTAGCCCTTCAAAAAAGCCAAGAGGTGCACACCAAGGAAAGGTGGTTCTTGGATTTCTTAGACATTGGTCTCCACTCTCCCCAGCTGGAGTTTTGGAGGCAAGTATCTGATTTTTATTAATTCTTTAGTGTAGATCACAAGATTCCTTAAAGATCTCTCCACAGATGCCAAACCTACCCCTAGACACTGCAGTGGGATCTCTAAATTTCAGCCCTGGGTGGGATCTAACAGAGGGCATGCATTCCAACTGCCCAGGTGAAAATAACAATTAATTCAGAAGATTCATCAAAGTCTTACCTAAGACAGTCAGCTCCTCTCTAAATATAAGAAATGGCTTTAAATGGAATAATCACATGTGAGCAAGCAGGCAACTGGAGAGGATTTGACAGAACCACAGAAAATCTTAAACAGCTCAAATACCTTAACTAATTTCAGGCCAACACAGATGACAAGGCAAGTATGAATTAAAATTACAGATAAACACATTCAGAACAGATGCCAGGAATCATTTTCTCCATGCATACATGCACAGTCATAAATGTGCACAGCAGCCCTTCCAAGTCATTCCAAGATATTCAAGATACAATTAGATACTACCAGGAGAATTAAATATTGATGAGTGTGTTTAGATTTTTGACGGGCTTGATCACCTCTGTTCCTTCCCCAGACATTTCTGGTAAGATTACTCTCTTCCTTTATCAAGGCTGCTGAAATGCTTGCTCTGTGTTTTCCTTAAGACCATACAAGAATCTTTCTACTTCTTCATTCTGACCTTAGAGTGACCCCTAATAAATGTACTAAGACAATTAGGAAAAGATCCAGATACACACTAGCAGTCGAAACACCACCCCTTCTGCAGCATCAGGAACTGCACAAGTGGCTAGGGCTTAGTGGTCCTGAGGAAGATTATCTAAAACTAAATATTTATTCCAATTTGGGACACTCTTATTTTGCCAAGCAACATCTTCAAGTTGCTTTTGCAGAGCAGCATGCTAAGCTGTTCTGTGCTGTCATCCAGTTTTTTACATAGCTAACGTACTCAATAATTTGGCTTAATTGTTGATTGTAGAATGCAAGAACTCATTCAAGACTACAGCTGGAATCAACACATCTTGGATCCAAATTTCTTCCTACTTTTTCTTCTCTCATTATTTCTGAGGGTTTCCTTATAACACCTGTAATGTTTTCTGTGCTGGTTACAATACCCTTAGCTGTTCACATCAAAAACTGTAAAACCCGTGTTCTCTTGCTGTTCAAGAAGCTGTCCTTCACATTTCATATTTCATTTAGAGGTTCAAAAATCCAATAAAAAAACCCATGGATAATGCTTCTGTTAAAGAGCACAAGCAAAGGTCAAGAAGTCCAAGGTAATTTCAACCTAAAAATCTTTATTATAGTTATGATTTAATCCCACAGTTAGGACATAACTACATAAGGTAAATCTGGGGGAGAAGTCATAGGAAGAGTCATAAAATTTACATTACCAATTATGCCTTTCCATGATCTGAATCAGTTTCTAATGAGTCATGAGCAATGAAGCATTTTGAACAGCAGCTTTTACACCTTCAGATACTGTGGTCCCAGTACTCAGTGGTCTGACATAAAACAGTAACTTCATAATTCTTTCAAGCTGCTATGAATGCAGAACTTACTATACAGTGCTTATTTGTGTGCAACAGAATAATGGTAACTACAGAGCCTAACAAGCTTATCAAGATTTCTTCTTTTTTTTTTTTCCCATATATAAAGCTCTTCTAAGTCCTCAGCAATGCTACAACTACATTTAGAAATAAACTAATTCATATTTATCGACCTCCATTAAGTCTTAATAAATCTAAAACCACTTCTACCTCACAGCAATTAATGAGAAAAATTCAATTCCTGAAGAATCAAAACTCAGCTAGGCAGGGAGAGATGAGAAATATGCTAAGTGAAGAGTCTTCTCACTCTCTAAGTGAAAGAACAAAAACCTCGCCAAAACAAAACAAAGCAGTACAAATAAGGGTGGCAGAAGCCCTATTTTTAGATTTAAATGCTGTTCCCTGCCATAAAATGCACACTTCACCTCATCAACAAGACTCTCCATTTCCGGCTAACCAGCATCAGCAGTCCATCTAAATCCACCAGTCCAACTTTATCACGGGACAGCAAATAAAAATTATTTTCTCTAGAAAGAAAACCACTCTCACTACTTCTTTATATTATCGCACTCTTCTAAGAAGAACATGTCTGCAGCTGCAAGGGCTGTTAAGGCTATTGTTGTGTATTTAAAATTGTGAGCATAACAACATAAAAATTCTCTCATGAAATTTTATTTGACTCACTCATTCAAAAGAGGGGTAAAAAATCCACTCTTTCAAAATTATACACTGTCTTTCACAAGGAGAAAAACAGCTAAAGGGAACAATAAAACACTTTTATGGCACTATTTTTTGTATTAGATTTGTCCCTGGGCTATAAAAAAATGTAGCAGGCATGCTGTAAGAAAAATGAGTGATTCTCAGAAAAGTGGTAAAAAATATATTTGATGACACAATGATTCTTTGTAAAACTTGAAATTTAACTAAAATTTCTGTAAGCCTAAAAGACAGGTTAATAATACGACATGGTCCTGCTGAAAACTATAAAGTAGCCGCATAGTTTAAGCAGACATGTTAAAGCACACAGATAATAGCAACAACTAGGTACATTCTCCATAATATTCAAGGATAGATCCTACACACAGATCTGATGAGGCCCATTTTTGTATTCAGTACATCAAATCACAAAAATGAACTGTCATTGTAAAGCAGAGTTGAGTTCTTCCATACTACACTCACCTCGCTGTATGCCTTACACAACCATTTTACTGAAATCTAGAAATTGGCTTTCAGCAATATATTGTTAGCTTTTGCTATACTATAAACTCATGTAGCCAATGTGAAGAAGAATAGCCATTATTTTCTGTCTACTTTTCTGACCATTTACAAACAATAATGACTATCTTAGAAAGCCCACCAGCTACATGCATAACAGTATTCAACTCTGTTCTTTGCTTACTCACAATTTCCATCTCCATAAACATATTCTTTACCTTGCATGCCCTATTTTATTTTAGGCACTTAACTATTTTTGTGGTAGACACTACAGAGATCCCTCAAGAGAGTACAGTCTCATACCACAGCACCATGAAGATTTTGTGTTTCTCTGTTATTGTTCCCTTTTGTTGATCCACTCATATCCATCCTTTCATTAAACAGAAATTCCTTTGCTGCAGCTAGAAAAGCACAAGCTGCAAACCTCTTACCCTTGCCCAATTCAGCAAATTTATTCCATAACTCTAAAGAACATGAAACTGAGTAGAGAACATCTTTTCCCAAAACTAAAGACAACACAAACTGACACAAAGCCTAGAAACCCCCAGTCACTAACATGCACTGATAAACTACACAGAAATACTGTTCTCATTCAACATTGCTCATAAATGCTTACTAAATATTCTGCTGAATAACTTGAGGCTTAGCTAAGGGCTGATGCAACAAAATTCCCATCATCATCATACATATAATGTGAAATTTGCCCATGATGTGTAAATGATCCATGTGGCCTTCCAACAAACCTTCTGATCGCTCAGGACTACAATTATTACAACACTTCTTCCTCACCACTTTGGCTTAGACAATAAAGCTGAATATAGTCTCTGAAAGAGGTAATTTTTGAAATCAAGAGAAGCACTCTATCCTTTCCCAGTAAAGGATATGTTGGCACAGGACAGAACTAGAAACTCTGACCCACTTGCCATATTAGAGGGCACCTGTTTGCTACATAAAACCCATACCAAATATGGAATTTTTAACAAATATCTGTTTTTAACAACAGCACTCTACATAGGTTAAAATTACATACTACCACTCTGGGTTGCATGCAACTGAAGCAAAAGGGTCAAGCAGCATATACTGTACTTCAAGATATAAAAAGCAATTTAGGAATGCTAAATTCAATTTATGCCTTTGTAAAGTTGACAAAATCGTATCTTCAGACATCATTTTCATAAGAATTTTAAAGAGCAAAGATGAAATACAAAAGGAGGTGGTACTGTTTTAGCAATCAGCTAAAGCAGAACTGAAGTGCAAGTTTAATGTATCAAATTGAAAGTGCTATGTATCAGAATTCATAGGAGGGGAAAGTACAACTCATTCCTTTGCTTCTAGAGATCACCATATACATATATATATATATTGATACTATACTATAAATAAAAAGGCCAGTTTGGGGATGAATACCTAAAAAGAGTACCTCTCGTTAACAATAATATGGAACTGAATAATTACAGAACATATCTTTGATCAACTTTGAAGCCTTCAGATTTCTTTAAAGTAATGAATATATTTTTTTCAGTACTGCACTACATCAAACTGGGCCATCTGTTAAGAAGTATCATTACGACATCAAGGCCTCTGAGGGACAGAGAAGCAACATTTACTGCTTGCTTAAATAGTTACAGATGTTTCTAGAAACTGCTGAAAAAAATAATCAAGCAAGCAGTCTCAAACATGCTGGGCCCCAAAACCACGTGCATGTGTTTCTAACTTCAAGGTCTCAGTAAATATTTAACTATGTATATTTATTAACTAATATTTACTGGCAAAGGGACAGATTCAGAGCCCCTTCATCAGCATTTGCAAGGGCACTGGAGGAATTCATATGCATGCAAAACAAGTATTCCAGGAGTCCTCAATAACCATCTAAGCCTGGAAATGTCTAATGCTCATTTGGAACAACTCTTGCTTTAAATTTCTGAGGTGCATCACTAAAGCCTGACATGTGAGTCCTGCTCTGAGAGAGCTCAGCTGAGACAGCACAGGAGAGAGATGAGGAGCAGAGGTACAGGACAGACACGTACACAGGGAATGATTATTCACCCAAGAGCTCACTGATTTGAACATGTTTTTAGAAGAAAGCTTGCCCAAGTTCCCTAGCCTTGTGATACCTGCATTTTCCTCATAAGGGGATTTCCTCAACTAAGATTTTAGCTATGGCTTGTTCAGTCCGGTCCAGCACACAACAGGACCCACAGGGCTGAGAGGGAACAAGCAAGAGGAACCTGCATCTCAACACCCCACTGGAAGCAGGAAAAATGGGGTTCTTGGCTCCTTTTTAATTTTTATTTTGTATTGTCCAGCTTAATTTATAAGTTAGTCCTAAGAGTGCTCAGATCAACCTCTTAATATCCATCAAACTGAATCTTAAAACTACTTCTGAGATTTTAAAACAGTTTAAAAATCCCACACTTCCAAAACCCTGTACATTCAGTGCAGTTGCAAGTTTAAGCAACAAAATATATTTATTTTTTTGAACATAACATCCCTCTAATGGGAATACTTAAGATATATTGAGCCCTTTTTCCCCCAACTCTTCCTTTTCTCCTTCCTCCTCTCTAACTCAGAGCAATCACAGCTTTGTATCTGGTAAGTCTTCTAACCAAAGGAGTATCACAGGCTGGTCTTGGACTCAGGCTTATAGAGTTACTTAACATCTCCTTAAAAAGGAATTGTTCTCCCTGTTGAATCAGCAACTTCCAAGCATGCACAGTTTCTGGCTTACCTCTACAAACACTGCAACACTGGTTCTCTGGAAGGACGTGATCAACTTCTGAGCAGTTCAAAGGCGGACAAGTCTCTGTTACTTTTACTAAAACTCCATTCTGAAAATAAACAATATTTTAAAAAAATTACATTGGTGAAAGCATGTGCAATGACACATAATAAGGATCACATAATTTTCCATTTTCTAACACTGGTAATCTCTAGTAACAACACTGGTAAACCAGCAAGAAGCAAGTTAAATTCATTTGTTCCACCGTAACATCAAATCTAAAGTGATCTACCTGTATGTTTCACTGCCCAGTGTCAAAAGGAAAGAAAGACACACAAAAAAAGGCAATTCAGCACAAAATTCTATACTAATTTCACCAAATGTGTAGTCTCACATTGTTGTCATCTTGTTGAGTATTCGAAAGAATTAAAGAATTTCACTCCAGGTTTTTGCTAGTCTGCCTTCTTCATGCAAGTCTGAGTTTCACTCCTCTCATTTCATGCTCTGCATACTTCACTGAGAAGTTATTCAACTCAAACATACTCAGCAAGACCAGTATTTTCAAGTGTCATGTGTTGTTGTCCCATGTCCAATTACAATGGTCTGTTCTTTAGAATTACTGATCACTTTGTTTCCAAAATTAGGTCCTTTAAAGAAAAAAGCTCATCTTGAGGTATCCCATAGAAACTGCCATATAAAATCAAGCTCAAGAAGTTTCTGTGATTTTGATTTCTGCCAGATTTAGAATAAGACTGTAATAAGAGGTCTAGTTACTGCTAGAAATTTTCTAAAATCATAGCCATAAAACTTTTCTGGGGTGATTTCACAGCAAATTTTACTCCATCTTCTTCCCATCCAGCATATCAGCTTCACTACATCACCAGACCAAACAGCTTTTTAGCTCATTGTGTCTTAAAATCTTGTCCCAAAATAACCTCCTCTTCCACTTTAGCCCCCCTCCAGCCTTTCTCATACCATAATTTATTTCTTCAGCATCCCTTCTGCAGCTATGCCATCACTGAGAACTGGCAAGTGGAGCAGGCATTAACAAGTAGGATTTCTGCTCAGTAGGAACTACAGTACCTACCCCACAGGGCTGTCCACACCTGAGTAATTCCATTTTCCAAGCTGTGAAACTCCACTAAGAAAGCAGGCAGCCTGCTATGTTGCCAATACACCTTTTTAACACTAATCTAGTCCTCACTCCTCCCAAAATATTTTCCATGAGATCTCAGACGGTGGAACAAAAAGAATTCCTGCTTTCTTCAAGCGAAGAAATTACATTTTCTACTTATAACGATTGCAAAGAAAAGTTTCAAAATATGATCCAAACACATCTAGGGCTAAGAAAGCAGAGGAAAACCAATACCAAAAAAAAGACAAAATTTTATTACAGCCACTATTCTTGTAATCTGAGGACTCTGAACAGAGGATATTGAAAATACCTGAGTCTACCCAGTATGAAGAAACACCCCTACACAGAAACTTGACAAGACACTGTGCCACATTGATGCCAAGAGACTGGCCCAGGTGCCAGCACCAGGACAGGTCAAACCTTTGCTGGTAATTAGCCTGGCCAGCCATGCCACTCGGACTCAGCTATGTCCCTCCAGGCCCCAGAGGCAGCTCTCACAGCATCATGCTGCCCTACATGCTTAGGAAACGCCTACTGAGCCTCCAAGGAATAAATGATGCCCGAGGTGCCTGGCAGGTATCAGGACTCAGAGCTGAGAAGTGCAGCAGTCCAAGAGAATGTAAAGCTGCCCATTCTGCAATCGCTGCCAGTCACTGCCCTTAAGGTTACAATCTTCAGGCTAAGCAGGGCCAAGTTGTTTTTCTCATTTTCCAATTTCCTTTACTGGCAAGATGCATCAGTTGCTGTCATGAAAAATAATGCTAAAAACTCCCCAAGGCATGAGGTTTTGCGGTTTTTTGTAGGAAAAAAGCAGCTCCCTCCAGTATCACACACAGCAACGCATCACTGAAGCAAGTGCCCACACAAGAACAGGGAAGTTAATGGAGGTATTAGGTCTCCTTCTGATCTCACTTCCATAAGTGAAAGGGAGGAATCCCCCATGGCCGCCTGTGCAATTGCAGCAGCAAAGATGATAAAAGAACCAGACACTCTGAGCCATAATTTACTATCATGTTATCCAGCTACCAGCTAGAAAAGCCCTGGCTTTATATATATAACTCATTGCCTATTTAAGCTCAGACAGGACAATTACAGCAGAAAGAGTAAACAGTAGGTCAAGATATGGACAAAAAGAGTTGACTGACAATAAATCTGGTCAAAAATATGGCAAGGAATGGCATGAAAGTCAAATTAATGATCAGGATGAATCAAAAAGCTAAAGGGAAATTTAATCCAAGCTCACAGCTTCTTTAGTGACTCATAAGGAGATAAAAGAACACAAATTGAGAATTGCATTATTTAATGACAGTAAGATTTTATTTCCTTAAGTTTCCTATTTTCTGCAGAATTTGCATCTTGGGAAAACAAATCAACCTTTTTTTGTAATTAATTTTTAAAATAATTAAACATTTCCATATTCAGTGTTCTTTGGGTTAAAATCAATTTGTTATAAACTAGTACAGATCCAGTTATAAGAATTATCATCATTAGATTTCAGACTTTATTCACTGACATAAGTAAGAACAGTTCACACTTCAGAATTATTCCTTCAGGCAGCCTTAGAAAAATTACTCCTCTTTATACTCAATTCACATATGTAATCATAGAATCCAGACAGAAATAGATGTCAAAAAGACATATTTTTCTAGAATAAATACATCAAGCTTCAACTGTGACATACAACTCACAAAGAATGAGATCTTGAGTCAAACATTTACAATAAGATAACTAAACTTCCTGTAATTACAAAGGCAATTACATAAAATAAGGACTGGTTATAAGCCTAATCAGTGACATGCAGTGAAAATCTGAACCACAAACAGCTCATTTCAGATGACAGGCTTTGAAAAATAATAGCAAGATTCAGGTAAGGCTATTTTGTTGGGGTTTTATTCCTGTCTTGATTTAGCTGTGTCATGGTTCTGGCCAGGACAGGGTTAATTTTGCAGTAGTGATAGGGGACATGGCTGGGACCCCCTCTGAGCCTTTCCTCTCCAGGCTAAACAGTCCCAGCTCTCTCAGCCTTTGCTCCTGTGAGAGGTGCTCCAGCCCCTTATTCATCCTCCTGGCCCATGTCTGGTCTCCCTCCAGCTGTTCATCTCTCTCTTGTGGTAGGGAGGCCAGAAAACACAAGTGTGTACGTGCTTTAGAAAACAATACCTTTCTGCATTCAGTAAGTGTTTGATTTGATTGTTGTTGTTGTTTGTGGGTTTCCCCAGTAGAGTGATGTGGTTTATTTAAAGCCAACAGAAAGATTTCTATAGCTTTTGTTGGACTGGGAATGCACAGCTCATCAGCTGCCTGTGAATGACACGATGCTGGTTTGTAACTGTTTGACAGCAAAAGGTACAAAACCAAATTTCTCTCCATTAAGGCTGGGAGTGGACAGGCAGAGTGTGCCAACAGGTGCTGGAAAGATGGACAGAGGTTCACTGACTTCCAGAAAGCTTGACTAAAAAGGTTTTTGCAAAGATAAGGAACAATGTTGTTCTTAGAGTGACAACTACGGCTGCTATTTGGAACTTTCTCCTGAAAGACTGATCAATAACAGCTTGTCATGATTTAGGAATGCTATTCTCCAATGTAGTGCTCCCACTGAAATCATGCTCTGCTTGCTCATTTCCTCCTCCTCCTCTCCCTCCCCTGCAGTGGGATGGAGAGAATTGGAGACAAAAAAGGTAAAGATCACAGGTTGAGATAGCAATTTACTGGAAACAGCAGCAATAAATTATTACAGCAGTAAGTTGGTAATTACAGATGCACAGAAATACCCAAAGGGAGGGTGCAAAGAGGATGGAGCTGGGCTCTTCTACATGGTGCCCAGTGACAGCACCAGAGGCCATGGGCACAAACTGAAACACAGGAGGGTCCATCTGAACATCAGGAAACACTTTCTCAGTGTGAGGCTGACCAATCACCAGCACAGGCTGCCCAGGGCAGCTTTGGAGTCTCCATCCTTGGAGATATTCAAAAACCACCTGGACACGGTCCTAGGCACCTGGCTCTATGTAGCCCTTCTCAAGCAGGGGATTTGGACAAGACCTTCAGAGGTCTCTTCCAACCCAAACCATTACGGGACTCTTAGAAATACCTGTGTATTCCTTTTGCCATTGTAGATTCATCTAGAGAGTGTTTGTGTGCAGGATTCCAGCTGGGAATGGCTGTTCCTCAGTAACATCTGTGCTTACGGTTAAGAGGATATGCATCATAAATATTTTTAGTCTGGATTAGTTTTCATAAATTAAAAAACCATCCCACATCCTGATAAAGAAAATCTTTGATTTATTTGGATCCATTAGTAGTATTATTATTTTTTGCTGGATGGAAAAATATAAAAGTTAAAAGCCTCTTAAGCTTGGATCAGTACTGATGCAAAGAAAAAAATATCTATCTTCAAATAAAAATTGAAATGTGAAATTTCAACTTAATCTTTTTGACATTACCCCACCTACAAATATATCCTCCTTTACAGGTACAAAGATTTTTAAGTCAGCTTTATCAACACCATTAAATTCACAGCTGATGTGCACCCTCCACTGTGTTCCTTCATGGATCATCAGCTTTTGAAACCTGACGTCTGTTTTTCAAGTTTGGAAAATTAAACCATATTAGATTTGTTATAGTCCTCCCCTATCACAAAGCCCTTCCTTTATTCATACAACAACTTGTCCACACACGACAGAAAAGGATGACACGGTCACAGTTTGACTCATAACCACTCATCCTTCATCTAGTGAGCATCCCTAATTGAGGCAGTAAATAAGTAGGTGTTTTTCTTAAGAGATTTAGGAGGTCAGTATGCTGCAGACACAGTGAATGAACTGTTGGGGTGAGAGAATTATGGACAACAACAGAGAGGACAACGGCCACAAGTGACTAACCTTGAGGCCACACCTGGAAAGAAGATGGGGAGCCCTGCACTTCCTGTGTTTAAAAGACTTTTAAAATGTTTTTAATGGTTTTATACTGTTTACCCCTGTTTGCTGTATTTCCCTCATGTTACATGTTCTAGCAAGTTCTTCTTGCCCTCATGGTTATCCCCTGATCCCTGACTGGTGAGGATTTGGTGCAGTGATGGGTGGGCTCTCGTCCTTCGCACACTCACTGTGTCTCTGCCTACCCTATTTGCATTCTCCTCCCTTACTCCACCCTAGTTACACCCCTTTCTGGAAAGTTCTGCCCCAGTTCTATAAAAGGGGCAGCCATCTTAAGAAAGTGTCTCATTCAGCCACAAACCCACAAGTGGAGCAGTCCTTCCACAGGCCTGAGAGTCACAGCAATAACCTTCCTGTAGGAGACACACGAAGCCCCAGAAGCACATGTAGGCACCCACTTAAAAACTCTCTCCAGGCCAGGGAGATGTAATACCTTCCTGAAGCACAGTTGTAGAAATACCTTCTGTTTGTTGAGGTGTTTCTTGAAGGCATGGATCCAATAGGTTTTTTTATGGTGTCACATTCACAGATTCACAAATTCTTATCAATACTCTCCATTAAGATGTAATTGCCAACTGCATCGTTACTGTAATTAGCATTGGAATACCATCTTCCTTTAACAATAAGCAAAATTCAAAAGTTCCTTGCATTATTTTACTCATTTCTAATGACAGATATTTGATGGTATTTGTTTTTATTCTTCATGAATGCATTGTTATACCCATAATGATGAATATAACACTACTACTTATAGCACAGAGAAGTTCCACAGACAAAATTCAGATCACTCTCTCTGATTTCACTGTAATGTGAAAATCCCCCTTGTTCTCATTTTCCCCTCTCAAATAAACATTCTCTGTCATATTATAAATAACAGTGTGTCTTCCAAGGCAACGACCTTGCCCATGTATTTGTATATGCAGTGCTGAGCACCCCTATACAGATAAACAGTAACAGCAGCAAAGTAATTCTGCATAACAAGCTGTTTTCACAACATCTGCAACCAGTTATTGTCCATTTCCATTAGTGAACATAAAATTGCTACTCTGTATATTCAACTACAAGCACAAAAATAACTAGATCGCTGTAATCTTTTCCAATTCTCTCACATACACCAACAATCCCTGGATGGTTCTGACACATCCTGTTTACCTGTGTTCTTAAATACTGACTGTAGTTGTCTAACTGATTCGAATTTGCTAAGAAAGACTCCAGTCCAGCTCCATCCTCAGTAATGTACCTTGATAATTAGGAGAGCTATATATAGTTTAACACTAGGGGAAATATAGAGAACTCAAACAACATACACCAGGTTGCTTGAATTGCTTTTAGCAATTTGACTGAAATTAGTAATTGGCTTAAGATGCTGCGACCTTTTACTAGAGCTCATGAAAGCAGAGATAAAAGAGAAAACATCCTTCTGAGTAATTTTGGCCCTATTTTTTTTAACCTGCAAGGGTCATATTCCTGCCTTGTTTTCATATTTGTGGCTTTCACGGACTTCAAGGTCACCTTTTCAAGACAACAGATGTCACATTTGCATGAAGGAAGCCTAAAGAATGCACTAACTTTTCACTGGCACTTCTGAACACCACAGATACATTTAAAATCAGGAAAAGTTTATACAACTGAGACTTACTTGACATTCCCTGCAGCTCTTGGTTAATACTCGCTGACCTTCTGCTAGCACTTTGCCTCCATAGATACACTTTGCTGTAAATGGAGAGAGGAAGGAGGGAGATTAAAAACAAATTAAATCAGTATTTAAAGCAGTAAACAAATGCAAGGTATAACACAAAAGTAAAGCCAGTATTCACATACACTAGAAAAATATGGATACATTACAAATATGACGCATTTTGCTTTCATCAGAAGTCAGTATTATATATAATTACAAAGTAGCAAACAATAAATAATTTTTTAAGAGAAAGTAGCATTTTTATCCAAACTAAAGAGAGGGAATAAGAGCATAAACATGTCCTGGATCAATTTCTTAGCATTCAAAAGAAAAAATTTTCACTACTGACATTCTGTAGACTTGCTACAGTGTTTGTGTTACTAGAGGTCTTTGTGAGTCACTTCAAGAGCTGGAGACATTTTTTAGTGTACAGTTCATCAAGAGAATAATACAAGCACAGTTTCAATTAAGCCTTTCCATTTTTTTGTGGGCACAAAGGTGAACTCTTCAACTTGCTGAGCACTGCAAGAATGGATTAGATGCAGTGAATGACTGTACTGAATCAACAAACTGCGAAAATCTCTTTCAGAAAAATATTCTTCAAGCACACATGAAATAAGCAGATTTCCCAGGAAACTGAAAGCTCCTACTGAAAATTTCTTGTCTGAAGTTTTGATCCTTCTGCCAAAGATAAGCAGCTCCACAAACGAATCGACAGGCTAGAACATGTGAGCATTCCTCATTCATTTCAAGGCAAAGTGGGAATGCTGCCACCATGGAGAAGGCAACCCTCAGCAGGGCCACAGCAGCACAGAGCTTGGGTAAGTATTACCATAACTATCACAGCCCCCTTGCAACTACATGCCTAAATTTCAGTTCCAGAGATGGACAGGAAATCCATTCATTAAAGAGAACAGCTGAACTGTTACAATCTCACACAAGTATCCATTACAAAAGAAGCCTACATTACTGACCAGAGCAATGCTAAACACTGATAGCATAACTTTTTGTTGTGGGGTCTCAGCTCTTCCTGGACTTGACCAGTAACAGTCCGACCTATGGCACTGAAAGGAAAGCTAAAAGGTATTAATGTTGCAAGTGAGGAGAGCTTCAGAAGTTTCCTGAGCCAAGACACATGCACAGTGCAAGTGTTCAGAGTACTCTGTTCTCAAAAGACACATACTACCTAGGGCTGTTTCACCTCAATTTCTCACCTGAATACCAAGGGAAGCACAGGTGCATGTGTGTCCCCCTTACAGGTGATACCAACAGGGGAATTCCACAGCAGCAACTGTCACAGCCAGTTTGATTCCCAAATTTTAAACAGAAAAGGCTGCTGCTAGATCATCATCTTCTAATGACTTTTTGTGAAAAATATCATTTCTTAAAAAGACAACACAATTTTCAGGAGCACTCAGCTTTCATCTCCACCAGAGCATTTAAAAAACAGGCATAATTCTTTTTGGTATCCTACTTTCGTTTGTTTTTCGAAAGCTGCCCTAGTTTTTATGCCCAACTTGTGATCTCACTTCATAAGAACACTTCAGATCAGGAAGCTTCGTTTAAATTCAGAATCCCAGTAACTATTTTTGGGAGGATATGAACAGAGAAATTTCGGGTTTTTTTTCCATCTGTTCTCCTAACATGACTGCTTTTGGCAAAAGAATGGACACACCAGAAAACAAGTTAATATAAAACTCAGAAAAATTATGTTTTAAACAAAATTATAGTCTTTTGTCAAATATTGTTTGAAAGGCTAACAGAAGATGGCAGGGATCAAAACTGAACCACCTAAACCCCTTAACATATCAGACATCAGAGCTACTTTGTTAACCCTTAGCTAAGGCAGGAAAGTGTTCAGTAATCCAGCCATTCAATAATCCCTAGAGACAGTAAATTACAACTGATGATTCTATCAGAGGTAAATCGAAAAAGCATGGAGAAAATAACAACTGCAGTGCAGCTCTTTGGAAAACCTCTGCAATTACTACTCTCTACCCAAAAGTGACTAACTGAGGTCCTGGCACATCATTTTGTCAAGGAGCTGGCATTTACAATCAATTTCAATCAACTTCCATACGTCTCTTCCCATTGACTGACATGCTGAGTCCTTGTCAGAATAACGAGTCAAGTTTGTGCCAATCACTGACAAAAGGCTAGTTTGATTGTTCCTCTTCCCATTACAACTAACAGGAACACAGTTTACTTGGGAGGATATACAGTGAGTTTACGATTTTGTGCCTTACAATTCCTTTGTGTCAGATTCTGACCACTGTGCGTAAACTCGCCAAGAGAAGTGCCCAGTTTCATGAAAGAACTTTCTAGACTCTCAGTGTTGCAAACAAAAATATTTAGAGGAAAAAAAAACCAGGCCAGCATAGCCACTTTACCAACCAATCTCTGTTCATGAATGTGTTTTAGCATGCAGAATATTCAAGCTGACACAGAGCTGAGAGAAATGAGATTACATAAGTAAACAAGAACAAGTGCAGGATCACAGCTAAAGGATATTTGTTCATGAAACTAATGAATTCCACATCTGAAGACGGGTGACAGAATGCCAAAAAAATGTTATTATTTTCCTAATAAATTTTAAAATAATTCAACATCCCTGCAGTAATAAATTATTGAAAAATTCATGCATGAAATTTACCAGTCTTCCAGAACAGAGCAGGGAAAGATAATTTGAGCTTCTTAAGGTATGACTGGCATCAGATACAGATAAAATTTTCATATATAAATCATCTTTGTTCCTTGTACTACTATTAGGGCAACAAATACGGAATATTCCTTCCATGAACATTACGTTACAGATTTCTGTACCAGAAGAAGGAACTGAAAGCTGACAATAACACTGATCATAAAATTTTACCTAACTTTTCTCTCTTCTCATTAATCTATGTTGAAATTAATTACAGCAAACTACCACTCCGCACAGTGATACTAACCCAGGGTCTGATAATCTGTCATGTTTATTTTAAAGAACAACCTTTCAACCTGAAATAAAATATAAGCAAAAAGGTAACAGCTCAGTTGGTTACTCATCACAACAGAAAGCTCAGACCATACACTTGGTGCTCCTCAACACCAACAGGAGACACAAGCTGATGCCAAGTAGGGCTTCCCAGCCCCAAAGAAGCTGAATAATTTTACCCTGACAATAGGTAAAAAGAGTATCTCAGAAACTCTGCTTAAATAGATGGTGAAATTAGGGAGTCTGGGTGACGTACTTACCCTTGCACACTTTGCAGCACTGACTTTCCACATGCACTGGGAGAGCATCAGGAGGACATTCAAGAGGGGGACAGGACATCCTTCGGCATTCCACAACTCCACTCTAAGAAAAGGTTTTTAAGACAAAACTCTACTACTACTGCTGCAGTGCAGTTAGTATTTTATACAAAACACAAATAAAAACTATTTAAGTAAATGAAAATAGCATTCTGAATTACAAGCCTATCCTTCAGTAGCAAATTTAATCCCATCCAACTACAAGATGAATCAAAGTGCATCTGAAGGTCAACTGCCCCATTTTGATACATATTACTGGTTTTACCCCCCATTCCCCAAGCAAAATGCATTGTGGAAAGCATAAGTCCATATTTACAAGAACATAAGCCCTTTCTGTAGGCTCTTCCAATCATCTTTGAGATTTTTATCAATCAGGTTTCTGTTTTCCTGAGCAAAGGCTCTCTTCTGATATTTATTGAATAATTTCAGATACAAGTTTTACATACTAATTCTCTTTCTGTTCCTTGGATTTTTCAGACTGATAAATGCTGAAAACAGAATCTGCAAGTTGTTACCATGCAAGATGCGATTAAGCATCTATGAATACCATTAAGATAATGCTTCCTTTTTGAAAATGCTACTGCAGTGAAAACAATTCCAAACCAAACACAGACAGTGTCACCAGTTCACCCCAAAACCAGAAAATCCTCACAGCTATAATTAGAACAAATAAGAAAGCAGTGTCAAGGGAAAGCAGATTTTGTTTAAGAAGCTTGCAAATAAGCAATGTCAAAATTTTACTCATTTATTTTACCATTTCCCTCTCTATTGTCCATACTGCCACCAGATGCATACTAAAAACAAAATAATTCTCAGAGTTAATGTTGTGTATTCAAAGGCCATTTTCACACTTCCATTACATCCTATTCTTGAAACTCTTTAGAAATTCTTACTTTGCACGTGCAATTCCTGCAGTGATCATCTTCAACCCATGAGTCTTTGTCTCTATAGATCAATCCATTTACTTGACACGTCTTCTCACAATGACAGTCTTCCAACTGACTCAGTCTTGTTTCTGCATAATTTAACTATAAATTAAAGTAAATTGATGAGATTACTGCAATCCAAGCACATTTAAAAAAGCAAAAACACTATAGGTACTTTTAGCCAAACCAAGTTTGGCTACAACCTTCAAAACACAGAACCAGGACATCAGCAGGTACAGATTAACCCTATTCCTCAGTCTCTGATGGATCTATCCATACTAAGTGACAACAGTTTATGACTCATGCAGCAGTCTCTGGTAATGTAACAAACACCTGAGATCTCAGGAATATCTGGACACTTCCACAAGTACAAAAATTACAATTTTTTTTTTTTTTTTAATTCTTAATTGTGCATCAACCTCATTACAAGTCAAAAAGCAGGAAGACTGGCAGACTCACTTCCCCATCTCATTGTTAAGCATCAACCAGACTAATACTCTTAACCTTATAACAGCAAGTGATATTTGGAGGGGAAAGAAAGCATTTTAATTCAGTGTTGTACACTATCAAAGGAGAAGCCACAGCACAGACCTCACCTTCACACTAACTACCATCTTTACACCCTCCAGAGAGGAACCACCGTTGTCTATGTACACCTCATACCCAGTATCATGATCTCTAATCCTGAGGAGCATTCAAATTTGCTTTTCCATTTCCTAATACTAAAAACAAGTAAACAAATGTGGAAAGACAGTCTTAATATTTAGAAGTAAATGTGTGCATTCCAGTTTCTCCCCTGCTCATAAAAATAACTGAAAGATGACAGGCTTCTGTTAAAAAAGGCATTGTTTCCTGCAAAATAAATAACAAAAATATTAAACCCCCTCCCCCCAACCATCAAAATTTATATGGAAATTTTCATTATTCATAAAAGTGTTTCTGGCATAAAAACTCCTGATGTATACAAACCAGATTGATTAGTCCATCAGTGAACTCAAGTGCTTGATTTTTCTTGATTTTAATCAAAGTCAAGCCTCAACCTTTATGACCTCAACCAAGGATAGACTCAGTAAAAAGTTTTGTGCTGGAAATCTCTGTGTAACAAGCACATCTGAATACAAAGCACACCCAAGTATGGGCCCATAATTTACCAAAAGAAATTATATTCTACTCAAAGAAATGCAGGAGATGCCCAGGCTGATTTCAGCAGATTGTTAAAGCTGCATGAATTATTTTAGCCATTATATTTAAAGAGGAACTAACAGCACTCTAGCATGGCAGTTAGGAAAGCTGCAATATAGCACAATCCTCTTCTGCAGCAAACTAATATTTTAGCCAGATTCTAATACTCTGACATATGGTGTGACTCTATTTAAGGACACAGGATTAAATCAACTGGACATATATACTCGAAAGATTCAGAATTAATTTAAATCATGACAAAAATAAAACAAGTTTTAAAAGCTGGCATTTAGTCATCCTTAAAAGGTATGTCGTCACAAAACACAGGGAGGAAGAGGACAGAAGGATGGTTAGACTGTTCCAGGTCAGGGTCAAAAGCTCCTGTATGTGGCATTCCACGACAGCCTGCTATGGACCAAGCTCTGCTGGGCCCCTGACACAGCCCCTGTGCCCCATCCTGAGCCAGCACTGGACTTAGGGACCCTGAGGTAAAGCCCAGCCTTCACACTCCATCATTTGCACAGCTACTAAAATTATCAGAGCCTGAAACCACTACTTAGGTGTTTTCTTCCCAGGCCAGGATCAGCTCTGAGTCTTAATTTATACCCGAGTTTTAATTTATATAAACTGCACTTACACATTTATTGTGAACAACACTCCTTGGTCTATTCAGTGGTGTGATACAGCTGTAACCAAACACAGACTGAGGGAAAAACTGAAATCCTAGATACAGTGGAGCCCAAAAGCAACAACTAGACATTGAACTACATTTTCAAAATGCCTTCTCTGCGCTGTGTGTCTCTTCCTGGAGGACCAGGAGCTAGGGGATCCCTGTTCATGTACATTAGCAAGCCATTCTCTGACCACCTGCCCTGCTTGAACAGGATCTCTGCAGGCAGCTCACAGCCCTTCAAAGCCTTGTTCTTTGCCTTGACATACATCATCCCATACAATACACTTGAATCTACATTAGTACCACTTGTGGCTATTGTGGCTAGGACTTAAAAGGCCTAATGCACAAACCTTAATGCTTCCTCCAGACCTTCCACTTTTAACTTCATTTGTCTACCAAATTAACCTCCTTTCCTGGTGCATGCATTTTTCCTGGACAACAGTATTTCTGTAACAACTGCAACAAAACAGTCAGTGGACTGCTATAACAGAAAAGGAACAGCAATGAAGGATTATCCCAGCACCACTTTATGAAAGCACAGAGTCTTTGCAGTACAAATACTGTGTCATTTGCTTCCCCTCATAAAGTACTAGCAAGCAAAAATATAATTAACATCAGAAGAAGCAAGTTACTCAGTACAGTGCATAATTGGAACTTGCTCGTACCACCAGCAGGGCTCAAAATAATTGCCTCTCTTTCACAGCACAAGCAGAAAACTGAACTAAAAGCTTCACATTTTCCATTTGGAGCCAGCCTGTCTAAAGCATGTCAGCCAAGTGCATTGTCAGGATAATGCACACACTCTCTAAAAACAGCTTCCCCTTTCCTTTTGGGAAGAAAAAGAATACTTAACGGCAGCACAGTAAAAAGTATTATGTTTTTACAAGATCAGCACTACTATGCAAATCCTATTTTTGAAATTCCTGTTCAATAACTACATTGAGATTAAAGGCATCTACAGGTTGGTTGAATTTGTAGTTAAATCAGTAAGTAATTAACACATAAGTGCTCTTTCAGAAGAGGTAATTAATTGCCCTTTACCACAAACCAGACGGTTCACCAACATCAACCTCAAAAGGTGTTCAGATTGTCCTTTAACCCATATTAGGGGATCAGTCACCTCTAAAACACAGTTTCCTACTCAAAATTTAACCACAGCCCTTAGCTGAGGGGCCTTGGCTAACACAGAGGTTGCCTGTGTATTGCAGGAGCAGAGCTCAAAGATCTCCAAAACTACAAACAAGCAAACAAAAAACCCCTCCCAAGGCTATAGGTTCCCATTCATGCTATTCATGATCCAAACCAGGGGAGAGGGGAAAAAAGAAAGGAAGAAAAGGGGGAAAAAAAAAAAAAAAAAGACCCAAGCACACACCTGGAGCTGGACTGACTTTTACACTGATAAAAACATTGACCAAAGGTGATGTCAAGATCAGCATACCCAGCAGGTTCACAGGTGTCTTCATTTTGGGAGCTCATTTCAACTCCCGAGAAGGAGACTATACCAATCCTGAAGCCTTCATAGGACTTCCAACAAGCAAACACAACTCCCTCTGACAGCAGAATGTGGTGAGGAAATATTTGAGGGATTTCACTCTTTTGTTTCTGCCTTTATCCCTCAGCATGAAAAGGGAAATCATGCTAAGGCTTCTTACAGAAAATCAGACCCTGGGCATTTTGTCATTACCTGACAAATAATAAAGCAGACAACAGCAACTGTATTAAGCTTAAGGGACATCCATGGAGATATATCCATAAGTTCATGGCAGACAGGGCGGGGAAAAAAATGGCTGCTGTACCATGAAAAATGTGGAATAATTGCATAAGGAATTAATACTCTCATCTTAGCCCAGGAAGAAATGGGCAACTAACAAAAAAAGATTAGGTACCTACTTTTGCAGTCATTTTTGCCAGGAGTTCTTGTAAATCCATGATTCCTTGCACCAGACTTAGGAAATCACTGCACGTTGGGCATGCTCAACAGAGGAAGAGTAAAAAGAAACAGCAAGGAAGAGAAGGAAAGACACAATAACCCATAAATAACCAACAGTCTATCATATTTGATTTATCTGAACATAAAATGCAATCTGTTTACACAGAAGTTTTGCCTTCTGGAAGTCAGCACATGCAAAAAAACCCAACAAGCCTGAATATATTATTTTTAAAGCAAGGAAACAAACTGTATGAAAAATCTGAAGTAGAAAAAATGAAGAAATTGCTACTTACTGCGATTCAGATTAGGACACTGTGTTATATATCCATTAGGTATAAAGATGATTTTCACATCTTGAATAACACCCTTTGTAAAAGAAGAGAAAACTGGTAACACAGATTACCAACATTCATTTAAATCTCTACAAGCTGTTTCACAAGCCATTTCTTCAGTGGATACAAAAAAGTTACCAGCTCGCTCTTCTTGTGAGGAAAATAACTGAAGATGGACAAAATATAACAACTCCTCCTATCTGCATGTTTGGATTTTAATTTTCATGGAACACAGAAATAATACTGCTTTGTCTTTTGTAATCGCCCATATAAGCTGCTTAGATGTCTTAAAACGGAGTGAGACCGGTGAAAAAAAGCAGTGAAATAATACCCATTGCTCAAGCCGATGACACACTTTTCCAAAAGACCAAAAAAAAACCCACAATAAAACTCCTCAGTGATTTAGCCAAATAAGACTGTGAAATCAAACACTGTGAAAAGACAATATATAGTGCCAGATGTAAGTAATAGTTTACACTTCCATTGTTTGGTTTCATTTAGCCTACTAGCTTTGTATCTCAACAGGCAGTTCATGTAATCGTGCCATCAGTCAGAATCAAATCCTCTCTCCAGCCCAGACAGAAAGATGTCCTAAGCAGGACGGGCAGAAGGTCAGAGCCAGTCAGTGCAGGTTGTATGAGCCTCCTAAACCAAACCAGGCAGGGACAGGAGAGAGGCAGGACCAAAAGTTGCAGTGCCATCTGCACCCTCTGCTGCCCCTGACCTGCAAGGATAGGCCAAGTGAAGTGGCACCTTCCTAGTACCTCTGCACACCCAGTCCCTGAAGAACCCTACGTACTCCAGAGAGTCCAGAAAAAGCTGAAGCTTGTGTTTGCTTTTTTAAGTTGTTACAGGGAGGGTTCGGAGAGCACGTTAGAACTGAAAATCAAACACCATTGTGAGTGTAACTTCAGCAGTATTTTATTACAACAGGTGGCCAAGTAAAATGGAAACCCCGAGCGAGGGAGAGGGAGAACAAGGGAGAGAGA
>JAWWEU010000158.1:3782555-3796335 GCA_035583155.1 Acropternis orthonyx | reverse complement strand
CACTGTTGAGTCTGTATTCAGCAGTAGTTGGGCTTTGCAGTTACCAAACTCTGGCTTCACGGGTCCCTAAAACTCTGCCCCAAGCTCCTATCAAAGATCGTTAATGGAATTCCTGCAGAATGACTTCTAATCTTCTCTTACATCAGCAGGACCTAGCTCAGGTCCTGAAAAGAACCCAAAGCAGATGCAGATTCCACAGTGAGCAGGAGCCCTGTGAGGCCTCCTTGCTGGAGCACAGTGCCCCAGGTGCATGTAAAAGGGACTGCTCCCTCCAAGGGGTGGTCAGAAGGTCCAAGACAGGCAGCCAAAGTATGGATTGTTATAATTTGCTTTCTATAGTGCTTTTTCAGCACTTTCATAAATTCTCCTGTCTTTTTGCAATTCTATCAATGCAGCATACAAAATAGTTCAACTGATTTTTTAGGACAACAAGAAAAACGTTCATCATACTTAGGGACTGGGTGAAAACATTCAGCCTTTGGTCATACTCATACCACCACTCTGCTGAATGCATTAGCCATTCAAGGAAAGCCACTGGCAACTAAAAAACTTTTTTTAAAAGAAAATAATGCTGAACATATCCTGAACGTTTCCTTGCAGCTAACTGCAATGATACAGGCTTGACAGCATCTGACGTGATATGCCAGCTGGAGATCCCTCTTATGCTAGAGTTTACAGCCTTTTTGTCAAACAAAAGGGACAATTTGTAGGTGACAATGAACTTCCAATCCACAACAGCACAGATCTGAATTTGGGTGCACCTGTAATGCACAATTATAGCACTCTACCCAAGTAATCATTTCTCTGTCAGCTTCTGCTACAGCTTAAAGAGCAGAGAAGAAATCTGGGTCACAAAATCATATTCAAATAGTGAGAGTAAATTACCTAGCTGCATAGCACTGCCACCACACCATCCTCTCTCTCAAGAGAAAGTGTTTTACAGTAACTAAAGCAGCAAATCCCTCTTTAAAATACACCCCTTAACCTTCTTTAAATTTATTACACTTTAACTGAAGTCATAGACCTTTGTTTAGATCAGTTGAAAACCTCAGGTTGACAGCCAGAATATCTTATTTATAAGAACTCTGAGGTCTTGGATTCCCATATTTGGAGGATGTTACTTTAATTTATTTATTTTTCCAATTAAAAAGTTCTCACTGCTCATGCATTTTTTATTCCCTAATGCACTGTTCTAACATAAAAGAAGCAGACAACTTGTTTCTTTCAGTTGGAGACTACATCCTAGCCTACTCCAGTTTTATAATCTATTCTCTTATGCTCTTACCAACACCCTCCGTCAAACAGCTGAGAGTATCCATCAAAACCACAGGCTGTATTCACAGCAAAAGACACTCCAGCACAGATTGTCACTAGAAAAACATTAATTTTTTGCATCAAAGCACCTTTCTCCCTTCTGTGCCCATAGACAGAGTTCAAGTACAGGAAAACATGTCTGAATAGTTAAGTATATTTGGAGTAATGTGATTGATGATAAAATACAACATTTTTTAAAAAACAAGCACTTTTCAAGCTTACCTCCCCAGATTAATCAGACATACCAAGAACAACTTGGAATTTCTATTTTGTAATTAAATTGATAATAAATGCATTTTGATGCAGTACCTAACACCTCTTAAATTGTAGGCTCCATGCTATTCCCTCACTCTTCTCTTAACACTATTATATGTAACATATTTCTATGCTGTCACTGTCGAAGGGGACAAGCATTGCAGGGGACAGTCAAGTACCACAGGAAGTGTTACAGATTCTACAGCTGAAACTAATTTCCAGAGAAGTCAAATATTGGATCTTGTAAGACATGACAGTCTCCCTGGGCTGAAAATCTCTGGACAGTGCAGGTACGAACAGAGGCCACATCTGGGCAGATGCATGGTAGAGTTTACTTGATTATATATTAACCCTTTAGTACTACTGTTATTTAAGGACCCTCTGACAATGATACAGTTGCTCCAGCTCAACCTAAACACTCACCAAGAAGTCCCTGACAACCCCTTTTTGCCTAGAGTAAGGGAGCACAGATTCTACTAAGAGCAGGAGATTTAACTTCCATGTTAGTTTCAGCACAGGTTTTACTTGTGCATCAGTAGTACATTCATAATTAATGCAGCCTTTTCATTCTTCTAAGCTTTCAGAACCTTACCAGAATGTTAAAAGCATGTTAGCAAGTACACCCACAAGCTTCCTATGTCAGTTTTCTGAGGCACATCTCTTGACTAGAGGTTACTGTCTAGGCCCAGCACAAAGGTTCTTCATGTCAGTGAGAAGAGTCCAGTGACATTTAACAGGTTTTCAGTCTGGACTCTGAGGTATCTTCCTTCTCTCCTATGAAGTCAGGCTGAGAGAGCTGGGGTTATTCAGCCCTAAGAGACAGCTCCAGGGTGACCTTATAGCACCTTCCAGTACCTAAAGGGGCTACAAGAGAGCTGGAGAGGGACTTTGAACAAGGAAATGAAGTGAGAGGACAAGGAATAATGGCTTCAAACTGAAAAAAGGGTTTAGATAAAATATTAGGAAGAAATTCTTCTCTGTGAGTGTGGGCAGGCCCTGGCACAGGGTGCCCAGGGAAGCTGTGACTGCCTCATCCCTGGAAGTGTCCAAGGCCAGGTTGGACGGGGCTTGGAGCAACCTGGGATAGTGGAAAATGTCCCTGCCCAAGGCAGGGAGTGGAACTGGATGATCTCTAAAGCCCCGTCCAACCCAAATTGTGATTCTGTGACTCCTGTGTCAGCAGCTCCAAGCTCTAACATCAAACTCAGCTCCCATTCTCACTCCTCATTCTTGAAGGAGCACGAAAGAAGCAAATAAGATGCAGCAGGAGCCAATTTCAAAATGACATACACTTGGGCAAATGAACTCCCTTTGATATATATGGTTCCCCCACACCACATTTCATTAGAACAGAGGCAATTACACTGTTCTAAAGATGACTCTTAAAAGCACTAAAGGCTTTTACTAGTTCTCAAGTACTTTCCCCTAGCCTATCCAGGTCTGAAAAACAAAGCTGACTTTGAATTGAATCCAAAAGATAATCCAGTATCAAATGTCAAAGCAATTCTACAAATCAGAGTAATGTGGGCAATAAGGCTGAGAAGAGTAAAAGTAGATTCGACTATCTGTTTACAAATTAAAAGCTTCACCTCCAAAGCTTTCTGATCTACTGCAGTTTTTGGAGGCCAGAAACCAGCTTTCAGTATCACAATACAAATCCTGTAGCAAAACTATGTTGTGGCTGGATATTTTTCCCAGTGCAAACACTTCCAATGCACCTGAGATACTAACACTGCATTCACAGATCAGTCACTCACTACAGCCTTCCAAATATATATCATATTACCACAGCCCTAAACAAAAGGAGTAATGCATTTATACAAATTCAGGCATGTCTGTAAGCATTCATTTTGTTGGTCAATTCTTTTTTCCCTTTTGCCTTGGTTTTATTTTTTACAGGGGAAAAGAACAGCAAACAAAAAACAGAGAACTTCTTTAACTAAATAGGTACACATCAAGCAAAATTCTTTTTCTGATGACACCAAATCTCTGAGATGGGACAGATGAATATATTGACTGCAGTCATATCCTCTTTCCCTGTGACTAAGTCTGTGGGAGCATCACTTCTCCTCAGGTATCCTGAATTCTACCAAGAGCCTTAAAAGGTGGCATTTACACGTAGAGTGCACAGCTCAGCACTGGATTCTGTGCATGCTTCCTGCTGCAGCTTTCCTAGCACTAACATGAAGCAGGTTGAGGGTTTTCCATAGTGCTCAGAGGAATCCCTCACTGACTTGCTCTTCTTTTTAACAGCTTCAACATTTATTGCAGTGTCATCAGAAAATGCTAGTGCCAAGATGAACAAGAGGTTGACTCCTTTCTGAGTGCAAAGATATAAAGGGTTAAGCTGGAATAAAGAAAGCTAACACCAACATCCACAAAACTCTCTAATTAACTGCCACAGCTGAGTCAGGAACTTAAAGACTTCCTTTTTTTTCTCTCATTTAAACTTCTACTATGATCTGCCCTCAAGTCATGCTCTCAGAACTATTCCCATTACTTTTCCACAGGAGTTGTTATAAAGTACCACAAACACAGAGCAAAATAGAAATGTTTAGATATGGATTTATGCTGGGAGCAACCTTGAGATGTACCACCTTAAGGGACACTGTTAGACGGATCAGCCCCTGACAGAGATGGCTACACATATTTGTCACCTCCTATGACAGCACAGTACATTCCATAATTGTATTTATCTACTTCTGCCTGTTGTTGTAAAGAAAATCAGGTCACAACCATGACTCTGCACAGTTCACTTGTCCCTAGATAGAATTCTGCACCAGGCAATCATTTTGTGTTGTCTTCTTTTCACATTCTGTCAAAGAAAGCAGCCAGCTAAACACTCTGCTAAAAAGGGTCTTCCTAAAACATCTGTTGTTCATTTTAAAAAAAAAATTTAAGACAAAACAAATAAAGATATCATAGTAGACAATGAAAAACTTGTCCCAAAACCTAGTATGTCAATTAACAAACAATAAAACCATACTGTTTTAAGCAAAGAAACAATATAAGAAATAAACAAATACGGGTAAGATAAATCAAATTACTGAAATGAAAACAATCTTTACAAATTGTAGATTTCATGCCTTGATGAAATTAAAATTACTCTTAGCATTTAATTGTTTCTAAGGTCCAAATAAAAGGAGCCAATAAGCAACAATCCTTCAATTAGATTTTTCAGTAGTTAATGAGGTTGCAGAAAATGGTTATAACATTCTTCTCAAAACACCATTTTGTAATTACTTTGGTCAAAATTTAAACTTTTTCAAATGTTTCAATAACCACCTACTCCTATAATATTCATCTAACTTTATTCTGCCTGTCTGAACAAAATGAACACTTCAGAAAAAATATCTGCTACCAGCACCCTATCCATTTAAGTGCCACAATTTCAAAATGCATATGGTAATCCTCTCACTGAATGCAAAGAATATTTTTTTATTAATTTCAGTGCAATAAGACACAGAAGTAATGATTTGTTTTCCTCATTCCTAGAGACTATTTTGAAAGCTCTCTGAATTTCCTCATCAACCACTAAGTTTGAAGTCTACAACACATTGTGAGATCAAGTCCCAAGGCAAGAGAGATTCTAGGGAGAAGAGATGCTAGGTTTGCTGTTTCTCAATCCTTGAAATCCTGGCAATATGCCATCTCACAGCTTTTAAAGGAAAAGTGGAATGACAGACCGAATACCCTTCAGAAAATAAAAAGCACCAGTTCCAGACATGCAAAAAGAAGCTTTCAGGTTTCTCAGAAGTTTCCAAGTGGGGTAGCAAGTGGGAAAAAAATTAGTAAAAAGCATACTGTCTGATTATGTAAAATAAAATTTAAATGCCTCTGATGCATCTATCTATTCTTCAAGTCTTCAGGTATGCTGAGTGAAGCAGTTCACAACACACCGATCCATCACACTTAAATGCAATCACAGGCAAATGTAACATCAGCTGGTGCCTAAACTACAGAGACACATTTAATACTCCCCAGTCAGCAATCAACCTTTTCCACATTTGTTCATAATCACAATGAATTGCTCCATTTTAATACTTTGTTTTCCTCTTCTTATCCCACGGCAGTTGGGCGTGCTTTTTGAATTAGATACCTTTTTTTTAAATCACCTCCTTTTCCAATTTTATTTCAGTGTGTAAGCAGAGATTATTTTTTAAAGAACTATAAATTACTGAGCATTATTTCCTTACCTGTTGCAGTCGATGTGGAGCAGAAGATGGGATGCACTGAGTGACACAGCAATCCTGTGCCACTGGCCATCCGCCAGGCGGTACGGGAACACCTCTGTTCTTGACTTCCCATTAAACCTGTAGTGATACCTGATCTCATCCCTCAGGCCACTGCTCTCCAGTTCAAAGTAGCTGTATGTAAAACATGAACAAGAATCAGTGGCTTTTTTTATATATATAATCACTATTTCTGTCACTTTCTTCTTAATTCATCTTTAAGGAAACACCACATAGAAGGCCACAGTCTAAAGAGGCTACTCAGCATGGATTAGCTACTAATTAGTTTTTTAAAAGAGGTAGAGAGACAAGACTATACATTCAGGGCAGTACAAACCCAGCAATGCTAATTACATGAAAACAGCTCATTTTCACAGTACCATTTATTAGCCCAAGAAAGTGAGGTCCTCTTTTCATCCACACAAAACCAAGCCCTATTCTTTTCATCAAAATATATTTTATGAATGCAGGATTTGTAGGAAACTGAAAAATAAAGAACTGTAGGTATCACCACCACAAACAAACAAAAAGCCATTAAGGTAAGAAACCACCAGGTAATCACTAAATTTGTATTTACTACTTGCAAATCCAGTTTAAAACAAACAAACAACTTTAGTTTCAGGACTCCCCTACATGCAGCTGTGCTTAATTCATTTTCTGACTTTTATTGTTACTGCCATGATCGTTCAGCTTTACAATGGAACAGCAAAACCTCCTGGCTGGATTACTTGTCTCAGCACTGAGGATAAACAATCCAACAATCAAAACCTTCAGACGTTGTCACACTCAGGAAGAGCCAAAAAAGTGGGGCCATTATCTGCCTTCACACAGATGTAGGGGGAGACAATTCCTTTTCTAGGATGAATTTAGCCCTTTCAGGACACGTTGACAGTGTAAATAGTGAAACTTTCTCTTGAACCCCACCAAATATTTACAGCATATCGAATCTTTGTCCTACTAAAATGAAGCTCTCAATATAGAAAGAGAGTGGGCCTCCATTTACAGTCAAAATAATTCTAAAGTAAGTGAAGACATTGCATTGTTCAGATACTCCCTACTCCCATCTACCCCCACAGCATCATGTTTTCCTGATGGGACCAACACCAATATAATGTGGCAATTGAAAGACAGATGGTGGTTTGGAGTAGGGAGGATAATATCATAGTAACAAAATCCAATTCAAAAAAATAAATGCAACAGAAAACAATAAATATCCAAGTGCCTATTTTCATTCTCCTCAAAAGCCTTTTGAACTGCTTGGCAGCACACAGACCCTAACAGGCTGTTGCACAAGAGTGACATGGGGTCTGTGCACTTCTTCAAGATTAGACCCTACCAATGAAGGGGAGGCTTTTCAGAACATAACTGAAAAACAGAGTTCTTGGGGAGGAACTTACTTATGAGATGAAGCACTAGCTGAAACATGTGCAGAAGATCCCAACAGACTGGGAAGGGGAACAAAGAAACATAATGTCTTCACCAAAAGTGAAACTCAAGCCCTCCTCCATCCTGTCAATGCCTTGTCAAAGTGTTTTTCATGCAACATACGAGCATTATCAGATGACACCTGAAAGAAAGACTCACACGGCAAAGTAAAAAACACAAAGAGGGAAAGGCAAAATCAAAACTGAATAAAAACGCAGCAGGCACAGGTACAAATAAAATGCATGCAGTAGAGTGGGAAAAAAATCAGAAAGGCTGGTGTTGTGAAGGAACTGGTCTGTTTCATGCACATAATGGCACAAGTAAGGCAGAGAAACAGGAGTTTTCTAAAGAATAGAGCAGAATGTTGATTAATTACAGCCACCACTATTAAAATACCTGAATTACATTCACAAGAAATCTGGGGAAGACTTTTTTTATTATTTTACTTTGATGCTCAGTAACAGGACAGAAGATGCTGCTGCTGGTGTTTCCAAGCCAGACAAGCACCAGGACAAGTCACTGTCAGTGAAATCACATTTAAAGCTAAACATTTTGTAAATGCCATCTGCTGTCAAAGCACATAAGGAAGGGAGACAGAAAACTTCAAAAACATGAGGGAGTGCTACATAATATTCCAGTGTCTCTCTCATACACCAAGTATTTGTATAAATGTATAGACGGATTTATATGGTTGATCACAGAAGCTTAAGACCCCAAAAAGAAGACAAGCTCCTGTTGCAGGAAAGAAAAATTGCTTCCAGTGGCCATTCTTCATAACCTCCAACAGCCACAGAGCTAATCACTCACCTCACAATGATTTGTTTGCTAATGTAAAGGCAACAGTCCAGCCCTGGAAAGGTCAGTCAGATACAGCACCTAATCACATCTACGCTCTATGATTTGTACAGCATGGGGAATTGCAAAGCCACACAGCTTCTCATCTGACAAGCTTTAGTGTCAATAGTTACTTCAGGACTGAAAGCAGCTTGTTGCTTAGGCACAGAGCTTGTTGTCAATCTCCTGATTAATTTATATAATATAGAAGTGATTAGTTAAAATTTACTATTACAGCCACTGCTAACATTTTTATATATGTACACCTAACGCATTAGGTGCCACAGGACTGTATAAACACCACGTTGTACCTCTTCAGTGGCAGGAAAGGAAGATGACAGAAGACAAATTCTGCACCTATTTATCACCACCCTTCAACAAGTGCAAATCACCCTCAGACAAACATCAGTAAACAACAGTCTACAAAATCCCAACCACAGAAACTAGCTGGATTACCCCAACACATCTATATCTCAAGTATTTAAAAAACACATGGTAATGTAAACCAACACTCTTTCACTGATTTTATTTTTGAGATGCACAAATCCACAATGAGACCCTGATTACACATACACTTCACGATGTTCACATTCCAGGAGATATAGTTGCCTTTTCCCTACCAAAATAGAAGTCATGTGCAAACAGCTTTCTCAGTAGCAAACATCATCTTTTCTTTCCTACTCCCACCGGACTCTGAGGGAAAGAAAGTCTCTTCAAAAGCAATGACACAAAGGCCGTTCGCTCCTGGAAATAAGAGCACCTGCTCTGTGTTCAAATTCTAATCTGCAAATTATGGAATGGAAGACAAACGAGCAGAAAAAACAAACTCAGGCAAGCAAATAATTAGTAGAGCCAGAGAAAACAAATGGATATCTTTTTCAATATCTATCTCATCTTCAACTTGAAATAGCATTGTCCAAGTTTTTATCTCCTACAAAACAACAGGTAAGATTGGAGAAGGGGGGGAAGTGAACAGAAGCTACCATGCAAGAGGCAGGACAATAAACAGATCTCTAACAGATGTTTTGTAGGTACTTTCCAGCATTTTGTGAGTATCTAAAAGAAAACATAGGAGTAGAACAAATCAAGGTTCCTAAAAAGATTGCAGCATCTGGGACTGTCTGAATAAATGTATCATCAGTATGCATCTGTGAACTTTCAAGGCTGCCATGAGATCCACAGCAAAAGCCCAAGAGAGATCCCTGACTATTACAATTATCCTTGCTTCCGCATCAGATCTGCATGAAATGTGTGTGTCAGCTTGTCCTACAGTCACCCCTCTGCTACCCTCCTCAAGACCTTTCTCAGGAAAGGTGCAAGACACTAATCTACTTGGCAACTTCTTAGCACTGAGTGATGGTTTCTTATTTTACTTGTCATTTCTCAATAACAATTTATTTTTTAATATATATATTTACAAGGCATGATCAAAAGTTAACATGTATTTTGACATGTGTAATTGTCAGAACACATGTATTGAGAAAACTTGCTGTTTATGGAACAGCAATACAATCTGGCCATGGTTGAAATTCTCCCACTAGTAGAACTTTGCCATTTGCTAAGCAGGTAATTTTCTGCTGGTTGCTTTTGTTAGAGAATTCAAATGCTTTTTATAGGTCTGTCCACAGTCTCTCCTTCAATCCCAACACATGAGATAAAAACACGTTGCTAAACTCAGACTGATTTTATGCACATCAAAAAAAAGTTGGATATTTTAAGGCAATGTGCTTTACAGAAGGACAGCGTTAGTCCTCAATCAACTCAAGACGCTTTACAATTCTTTCTGACAGTTTTTGCAACCCTTATGTAACTCACACACAAATATTGTTGGGAGAGGATAAAGCTTGACTCGGTTATGTTTAATTACTTCTTTTTTTCTTCCCCCTTTCTTTTAGTCACCACCATAGTCAATATTTAACTGTGCATTTGAGCCCTCATTTCACCTCCAGACCAAGAGAGAAAGGACCCTAAAACTATACTTTCAATTGGAAACACCTGCTGTTAATGCAATGACCAAAATATTGGAAAAGTCACTATCAACATTAAATAAGAACATGTAAGACACCTCAAGCAGAAAAGGCAAAGTATTTCTATAAGGTGAGTTGCCTTAATCCACCATCTGCATTAAAGAAACATATTCACCTACTCATCACCTCAAAGCACAGAAGTGATCTCATTCTGTGGCAAACACCATCATGTTTCATTCAAAGATTTTACTGCTGTCAGGTTGTGCAAGTGGCCAAGGGAAGGACAATTCACAGACTACAGGATCGCAAAAAGAGCTCTGGGATAGGTGTGTACATCCTTAGAGTACACAGCACTTAATTTCCTGATCTTTACAAATGCAACACCTATCACGAAACACTAAAATATCCCCTAATGAAGACAGCAGCACAGCATTGGGTAAGCACAATGCAGATTAAATGCTCAGATGAGAGCTCTAAGAACTAAAGCAAAACTACTTTTTGCATTCAATTCTGGCAATCTTCCTCGTTATCACATTCAAACATAAATAAAGCAGAGTTATCATTCTGACTTTACAACTTTCGTCATCCCTGATCAAGTGCCAAATGAAGCTCCACAGCCTCTTTCAAGGAGCAGCACCAGCACTTATAGCAGATGCTCTTAGAGCTACTGACAGATGTCCCAGGGCAAAGCAGCAGGCACAGATGGCATCCCTGCAAATATGTACAAACTTGGGGTTGCCATCTAGTCAAAACATTGTGCATCTGCTTAACATTGTGAGGGAGAAGGTCACAAAACCACAGGAGTTCAAGGATGAGCACCATTCACCTTGTACATGCTGCTGCAACGCTAGGATGTGGGGTCTCTCAAATGCTGGGGGAAAAAAATCACTGCCATAGTAAGAATTGGGCTGTTACTGAACAGAAGGTTCTGGAAAATTCTGTGAGTCTGGTCAAGGCACCATTTCTTATTTTGTTTAATAACAAAGCAAATTCAAGGAAAATCTAGAGATTAGTTGACTTGATGTAATCAGCTAGAAGTTCAGGAAGCTTTGGCACAGATCAGGACTTGCTTGTGCACTTAGCTTTTTCATTTCACAATAACATTGTGCCATTTAATGATGTTTAACGACAAAAATGGCATCAGGCAAGACTGTGCTTTAGCATCTTTGTAGAAACACTTCTTGACGCATTTAGAGACAGACAATGAATTTGCATGCATTATCACACAGATGTCAGGATTTACAGTCTACAGAGATTCTGTGAGGAGTCACAGATCATACACTTTTGGCCTTTCGCTGCTCCTTGCCACCAACTGAGTCTGTGTGCACAGTGGTACACTATTCTGCCTGGGCTGCCAAGAGGCTCAGCCTGGACAACAGCTTAAAAGTAACTGAGATCTTGTTTTAACAGTCCTCAGTGGAAACGAAGTCCAAGAGTAAGCACTGAGTATTGTGTTGCAGCCGAGCTGGCAAGGATCCACCCAAGACCACTGCCCTTGTCAGTGAAGCCATAGCGAGGAAGAGCAGCGCCTCTGAAACTAAAGATATATCTCTTCAAACAAAAGGAAACACTCACTTTGCAGTTGTCACCACAGTTCTGTATGGATGCAAAACTAGAACAAGTTATAGCTGTCAAGGCAAATATTTCAGTTGCTTCCACAGGCACTGTTTTTGTTCCCTACTTACTATAAAGTGACAGGGCAAGATCCCAAGCTCTGAGGCATCACACACTGTGAAATACTGGATTTTAAAGAAATGCTCTTACACGCTCAAGTGCACAGATTCAGTCCTCACTACGTAGACATGGTGAGAAATATATTCAGTGCAAGCAGCTCGGTGTGCAGCTGCAGTGTCAGCGCAGGGCAGGTTCTGGGGGAGGGAGCCCCGGACAGGAAGGGTGAGCTGGTGCTGACTGCATAACAAAGGACACAGGGACCTGTGGCACATCCAGGTGACTGGACACTCAGAGACACTGCAGGAGCCGATGGCCCCACAATTTCACACACCTAGACTGTGAGGAGATAAAAACCCCCAGGGATCCGCTTTGTTTGGGGTTCCTCCTTGAAGTCACCCGGCTTGTTCTGTTATTCTGTTGTTGTAACGTAATTATTTTAAGATCCAAACGTGTGAGACTCTGGTAGGGGAAACCTGGTGCTGAGCCAGTAGGGTAACCTTGTGTGTGCAGGGAGTCAGGCAGGGTACCCATCAGCTCATGGGGCTGCCTGCTGAGAATGGGGTTTTGGTCCCAAAAGGGAAAGTCTCAGGTGGAGCAAACTGTGACTGCCAGAGTGGCTTCTGGATGGTCAGACAGTAAGTTCCCTTAACATGCACACTTACAAACCATCCAAAGCTACTTCGTACAGCTCGTTCAAACACAGACCAACTGAGAGGGTGCACAGCAAAACCACACACAGCAAATCTTCACTTACACAGCATTAAAGACGTGCCACTGTGGCAGAGATTACATACTGATATCATCAAAGCTCACAAGCAAAATCAGACTTACATCAGGTACCACAAAAGGTGTCATGAATAGAAGGATCACCTGTGACAATGAAGGTATCTTGCTGAAAAATCAGACTTAAATTTCTACAAAAGAAAATGCAAAGACTGAATCCCATATATCGCACAAAGACTATCATCACCTCCTCTATTCCAAAAGTATTGCTTCTGTACAAGGAAATCCAACAGAGTCTAAATGTAATACTAAACTATTTTAAACCGCAACTTCACTGCGCTAATGGCTACCTAGATAGGATGCTTTCAAACATCTGTATCCTTTCAAGCAAGAAGAACTAAATCTGGTGTCATGGATGCTAAAAAAACTCTTGCTTGACTTTTCCCCATTACCACCACCGTGGAAGGGGGAAGGGAAGGGCTGTTTCTCTGCATAGGTAGCCGGGGCCCTGAGGGGATAGCCTGTGACCCAGCCGAACAAAAGTGTAGCTGATAGCCTCTTAAATACCAACCTAATGGCTTGGGAAAGGTCTGGGTTTGGTGGGGGAAGTTTGTTTTTTCTAGTCACCTCACTTTTCGCTGGCTAGGAGAGCAGTGTGGGAGAGGATTCCTCACTTTCCTTGACAGACATCTTGGGGTTTTTATAAAACTGAGACATCTGGTCACTTAAACGACTTTATTTTTCAATTCAGACCACTCTGAGGACAACAGGAATCATGTTATACCAGCCTAACTTGAAACATTTAGCAATAAACACACCCATAGTGACACCTTCTATTAGTACAGAATATTTATTGACACTGTCTTTTGTTCTACACATCTTCTACATGACAGCTGGGCATGCAAGCTTCGAGGCATTAAGCATTTATGATGTGTTTGTGTACCTGCAACTAGGCAAAGGTCATCCAAATACAAATTCACTTTCTTCTTTGATCATATCAAGAAAAAAGTAACCCCAACATCTGCCTGCCAGGTAAAAGACAGCTGGAGTCAGAGCTGGTACAAAGCAGCTGCTCATTTTCATGGCATGTGTTGTAGGGATTGACCTTAAGCATTTTTGTTTCCATTTCATATGTCTAAAAACCTATCTGCACTGTGGCTGCAACTAGCCTTCTGTCTGAAAAAAACCCTGCTCTCTCCTATTCCCAGTAAACCAATGTTATGCGTTTAAGGTTGGAGAATTTTCTCTTTTCCTCACTCGCCTGGACTGGGAGTGAAGCCTGGAGCGGAGGGGAGGGGGTGGGGAGCGGGGAGCTTCCGGGGGAGGGAGGAAGGAGGGGAACGTTTTTACTTTCGG
>JAWWEU010000158.1:3719976-3782455 GCA_035583155.1 Acropternis orthonyx | reverse complement strand
CTCTGCTGCAGCTCCCGGTCCCCTGGGAACCCCGTGGAGGGAGGGAAGGGCAGAGAGCATGCCCCCTGGTAAGGAACACAGCACCCATGCCAGGGGGATCTCCAATCACCGCTATATCACCACTCCAACACTAAGCCACCTTGTACTCACATTATCCCTCTAGCAAGGAGCACATATCCCACAACGCTCTGCAGTTGTCCTTGAAGAGCGCATCATGCACAACCCTTGGCCAAACGTTTGTTTTCCCAGTGGACCCTTTGCAATCCACAAAGCATTTGTACCTGAGGACTTTCTGAATGGGGGCTGTCAATTTTTTAAGGCTAACCTGGGACTCAGAGGTGGCATTGCATCAGGGATCACTATGGGAATGTTGAAGCCCAGAGCTGTCAGTGTGACCAGACAGCCCCCAGCAGTGCTGTAAGCAAATCAAGGCATAGCCCCAGTCCTGGCCCACCCTCCCTCCCTCATGTTCATCACTGCAGCAAGAGCTCAGCTCAGGGGATCCCCAAATCCACAATCTCTAAATACCAGCTTTTAACAAAACAAAAGAGGGTAACAGCTTTTTTAACTAATGAGGTCTGCCACCTGAGTAAAACTACAGTATGTGAAAACAAATAACCCTAATTGCTGTGTCTTTAGATTTAAGGTTCTTCCCTCTAATCTCACTCTCGAACTCAGCAGCTTTTCAGTGACTTCCTACATTACGACAAATTCCACATATTACAAAATGTGGAATATGCCAAAATTATCTTAGGTCTGCATGTTCTTTATCTACTCTAAGTTGGCTAATTAAGACTTCCTTAATTAGCAAGAAAGGACACTTAATCAATGGAACAAACAGTATCCTGTGGTCAAGAACATCCTGAAACTAGTTAAGCAAAACGATGTAATAAATCAAGCTGGTTTTGTACGTCTATGTATACGTTGCCAACTTGGCAAAAAACTCAAGGTCCCTGTATTCCTTAGCAGAACTATCTTCATCATAATATTAAAGATCACACCTATAGGTCAAAAAAACCCCTGCCCAGGTGAAGACCCTTCCATTGGGCACATGCAGAATTTAGCTGTGATTTTATATAACTTGTATGGAGCTACTAACCAAGAATAATAGAGTGGCTGTATATGGAAAGGTACTAACTCTGAGCTTCTGTGTATAAATAATGGTGTGGAAAGTCCTGTTGGTGTGCTTCATATGTGGGGAAACCACTGAGCACCCAAGGCTTGCCCAAGTCTGAAATAAATAATCAATGTTTCTCTTAAGCATGTAATTATCGGCTTATTGTACATCGGATAACGCACCTAATTTTGCAGACAACACACTCATTTCTCCTAGATTCTCAGAAAAAAGGTGTTCTCCTTTCCCCTCTCTCAAGGCCCAGCCCCATGGCTGCTCCCTCTGGATGTGCTCAGCCTCATGCAGCCTCCATTTTCCCTGCCCCGCTGCCACCAGCTCCGGCAGCTTCCCACAGCCAGCAGTCCTTAGGGCAGGGCTCTGCCACCCCCTCCCTTTCGGAAGGCACTGCGTGGGGCAAAGAAAGCACACAGGCAATCCTTACAAAACCCAAAAAAACCTGACACATCACCCAGCTGATCGCCAACCAAATAAATGAACATTAATAACACGTTGCAAACACCAAACTGTGTTATTAACCAGGACAGTTACATTCTTAACGAGCAGGACAAATTCGGCAGGCAGTTTTCAGAGAGATGCATTTAGTGTAAATTTGGAGCATTCTGGTTCTTTGCCTGTATCAGAGGGTCATAAAACAATCAAACAGAATAACTCAGCATGTTGGACAAGACTCCTGGGGGACCCACACATTCTGCTCCTGGCTGACTATAACATTTCTGCACTGTCCAAATTCAGTTTTAAAGAGTTTCAAACTGTCAGCCATTCTTCTCCAATTGCCACCGTGGTCCAATCAATGTGTTTCAACAGCTGGTTATGAGCAGCATGTTAATGTTTCAGAGAGACAACAATTGTCAGCCTAGTGTACATAAAACACCTGCTCTCAGCAGGGCGCCACAGGATGGAAGGTAGCTCCTCAAGCAGCAACTCCTCTTTCACAATGCTTAAATCAGCGGAAGATTTATGTAACACTTCTTCTTCACTTTACTCTTCTGCATACTTTAACCCCAAGCACAGAGGCAGGTGGGCACAATTCTATTTGCATCTCTAAAGACCTTTTGAGAAGCAAAAAAAGCATATAGACATCTCACATATTTCACATCGCCTCATTCAGCAGGATGGAAGTAAGGTTGGATCTTTATATTCTCTTTACAGCTTTCCAGTTTAGCAATTCTACATATAAATATTCATGAAGGTGTGTCCTTTACCCTAAAAGAAAAAGGTTAATGGATACATTTGCAGTTTTTTCTTCCCATTTTGAATACTGGGCATCTCAGAATCCAATATAGTACACCCATCTTGCAAAGAATAATCTAAAACATAGCAGGGAGTAAATCCAATTTTTCAGGTTTACAACTAGGGTCAGAAGTCACTTGCATAGGTTTCTTTTTATCAGTTAGGTTTCAGTGATTAATTTAACTAGCTTATTACCCCTTTGTGTTTTTAATTAAACATATAATGGCCTGGTAGCCTTCCAGCTGTTATTTGTGAACATACAGCTTTCTATCTACTGCTCATCAGTCTCAGAAGCTGTTCATGGTGTCACTTGGGGGGACATATTCAACAATGTACTAGATGTCTTTTTTCCCTCCCCACCCAAAACTGACTTGCAAGGAATGAAAATCTTTCACTATGAGCCTGACATATTTATCAGATCCCCCCTGAACATTTCTATCAACACAGCTTGCTGTGCATAGTGAAGTGCCAGATATTCCACTTGATAAATCCATTTCACCACAGCAGTACAATCAGCTTAGAGGTTTCTAACAGATTTCCAAATATTTGGCACGGCATAAATTTTCTGAAGTTCAGGTCCTGGACATGGGTTATAAGCACATTGAAAGGGGCTTGGGGGTCGGGGGAGGGGAAAGGAAAAAAAATAAAGTTTTTAATGCTCTCTGTAAGATAATCTTAAAAATATTCATCTTATGACTCACTCCTTTATTCCATCATGGTGGGATCTCCCATTTTTAAACACTCTTCAGAAAGAATGATAACACATGGGTACCTGAACATCCTTGATATATTTCTCCAGATACTGATCTTGGCCAGTGGTGGAAAAGAACCATCAATATATCTCAAACCCCAAGATTAAACAGCTGAAAGGAAGTACTGACTCCATCTAATTTATGTTCGTGGGCTCTGGACCATGCAAGGCCAGAGCAGGTAGGGAGCAGGCAGACAACTTCAGATTAAATCATTTTTGAAATAAGGATTCACTATGTAGGGTTTTAAATATCTTGATGGCCTTTTCTAAGTGTTTTGGTGGTCTAAAGAGACAAAGGTTGCGAGCAAAATAGCTCACAAAGCTCATCCCGGAAGAATCAGCTAAGCATAATTCCCCAATCAAGAAAATAATTTCCACTGTCTGCATCCCTGAGTAACATGTTTGTCCATCCTATATTACATTTTATTACCTATAATTTAGAAACAAAAATATAATCTTCAGATTTACCACTATCTTCCAGATAACTATGTACACAGTCTGCACAAATTATCAGACTGTTCAATTAGACTTTATCTGTGTTAATTAAGCTTTCTATCTTCCAAGCTGTATTTTAATACATTTGAATCATGAAAACATCTTTATCATTATTAAACTGATTCAACAAAATATTAACAAATATGCATTTACCACCATTGTAGTATAATCCCTCTCCATCAAAAGACGATATAAATTAACAGCAAATCTCTAATTGCTGTGAAATATCCATTTAGAATAACAAAATAACATAGCTGAATTACTGACCTCAAGTAAAATTGTATTAATCTTACTTTAATATCTTCAGTTTAAGAGTTCCATTCTACAGGAAAATAAAATCCTGCTAAAGTTTACACTTGCTCAAAAGACAGTTTTCCATGAGGTGACTACCTATGCTGTTATGCTGCCATATGTAACTTAGATTATATACATGTGTGTATGTCTGCATATACACACATCTTTTTGTGGCCTGGAATAACACATGTTTCTCATCTATTAAATCTGTGCACAACAAAAAATGACACTTCCCACAGAGATATGAACTCTGGTACCAACAGCTGAAGGCTTGAACTTTTAACTTGGCCACTTTCGGTACGCTGAGAAGTTAAAAAGACATTATGCCCTTAACTAAAATATCTCCAAGTTTGTTCAAAGAGAAGAAACTGAGAAGAGTTCTTGGTTTTTCCATAGTCAAAAACCATACTGATTAAGAAATAAATGTACCCTTATACTTGTTCCCATAGGTCTTACTCATGATGAAAAATAAAGGTGGTCCTTATTCTCTTTGCAATGCCTATTTTCATAGACACAGGGGAAGTTGAAAACGCTTGACCAAAAAAATGGATGTCACCAGAACAGAACCATGATAATTACAAGAATTTTAGTAGGAGCAACAGTTTAGAAAAGGCTTCCCCTGCGACAAGGGTCTGCACCCATTTCAGTTCACATGCAAAGCTACGAGAGTGACCTGAGCTGTTAGAGAAACATCACAAAATACCAAGCTCCAAGTTCTGCTATTACACTGACCTGATGTAAGCAGGGTCCTCCTCAGCAGTGCCCTGAACTCTTGCTCTGTACTCCTCATCAATGTCGAAAAGTATTTTCTACCTTGTCACCCACTTCACTAATTTCTGTCATCATAGACCTAATGGTTTGAAAGCACTATCCTTATCAAGGTCTGAGTAACAACCTGAGAAACAATGACTAAGTGACACAGAAAAGAGAAGGATAACTTCAGGAATCCACTCCACACTCAGAAACAGTCACATGGGACATGCCTGGGTTGACTCTTACATTGAACAACACAGACTGAAACTTCCTCAGTTACTACACAGAGCTACAAAGGTTTAACTGAGACCATGGTGCACACAATCCTTCAACTGCATATATTTTTAAGCAGATATCATAATTTTAAATATTACAGATAACCTCAGTGCCAGGGAGGGCGACAGCAGTGTATTTTGTTTAACCAAGATTACTCCTGCATAGCACATCTCTCTACAAGCCCCTGCCTGTCAAGATAGAGGACTTGAGTAGCTGCATTCAGTAGATGCCATATCTAAAAATCCATGTGCCTTGCACTGTATAATCATCATTGCCTATCTAGTTTGACCTTGGATTTTGCCAAGTGCAGGCATGTTTATTCAATGGCCGACTTCAACATCTTCTTTCTCAAATAAATGAATAAACAAATGCTTAACATGGCAAACTGATCCTGTTAACCACGACCAGAGAACTACAATGGCCTGGAAGAGCTTGGAGGAATTGAAAAGTAATGACAAAAGGAATGATAGAGTAAGAGAACGAAAACAGGAAGAGATGGAGGGAGGGATCCCTCTGTAATGTACAACAATATTCTTCTAGACTGACCAACGGCCTGAAAAAAGGCAAGAAGGAATAAAGTAAAAGAAAGACCCGTAAGAAAGTAGAGGTGACAGAGAAGTATGATGTTTGAATAGGGAAACAGAGTCCTCCCCTTAACTATCCTTGTCTGGACAACTCTGCTGTTGCACTGGCAAAAGCCATCATTGACCATTTAGGTCACAATGAAGCCACTGCCTTCTCCTTCACATACTTTCTCAACAAAACATAAGAAATTGGGCTAACAGTTGACTATCATGTACATGATTAAGACAAATACCACTAGGATTTTTTTCTTCATAAAAGGAGTACTGCAGAATGACTGGTGTGAGACTTGAAATGGGAGCAACGAAAGGATGTCCCATTCCTTGTTTTACAACAGAAAAGACTAGAACTTGTCTTTCTTGTGTCAGACTAGACACAAAGGTCCTTCAACGCATAAGATAATACTTAAAAAGCATTCACAAAGTTACAAGTAGGAGGCTATTTGATGTAACTCACACTTTGAAACATCAAAACATCATTGGAATTGTATTATGGGCCATAATACCAACTATACTTTTTTTTTTTAAACAAACAGATGTCTGCCACTATAACAGCTAACCAAAGAGACCTCTCTTTTTCCTCCCACACTGACAACTAGAAAAAAAGAAGGGAAAAAAAGACATACATGAAATAGGAATATAATGTATTATATTGGGAAGAAAACATACACAATATCATATGGAAGCACAAGTAGCCTAATTGCTTCATAGCTTAATTGCTGAATCTCAAAGAAAACATTTTCTTTCATAATGTTATAAAACATAGTGAAGCAAGAAACACAAGTTTAACTGTCATGAAAAAGCAAACTCCAGAGCACATACAATAAACTAGCCAGGAAAACTGCTTTGCAAAGTTTGTAATTTCCAAAGCGTCTATATTACATTGGCTTTGATCTTTCTCTATGTTATTTTACAGGCCAGGATACATAAATAATGAAATTGTCCTATAACAAAAAACAACTAGAAAAAAGTAGCACATTGCAAGCTATGAAGAAAGGCTCTAACTTGTGTCAGATTTTAGATCTACCATTTCAACACATTGTCCAAACAGACCACTGAGTGCTCAGGATCTTTTATGTTGCTACAGCTACAAGAGAGAAATAATTTCCTCTTACCTGTGCTCTAACTCTCGGATGGAGAGTATAACTCCAGAAGTCGATGCCTTTTGTTGCAGAGTGGCCAGAAACGTGAACTCGCTTTTATTCCGGAAGAGCTGAATTAACTTCTCGGTCACATGGGGTGCTGCATGGATTTCTCTTTCTGTATCTAAGATTTTTATTTCAAAAAGTAAAAAAAAAAAAAGGGGGGGGGGAAACAGTACAGTAAGAAAAAAACACAAAGTCAGAAAGATTTAGATTACATTTTTCATTTTCACAGGAATATTTTCCATTTTTGAGAGTAATTCCCCATGCTCCACCACTGCATTTTTTCAATGAAAAAACCCAAATGCCATCCCTGTCAGCATGCCCACTTGTCACTTGGGCAAGTTCGCAACTGGTCAGCTACTGATTTTCTGATGGATTTTTTGACGGGATGCTGAGCCATTTGTGTCTGGTGCGAGCAGATTAAGTTGCTGTAAATAAGGTGTGCTGCAGGCAGATAAATAGGCTCCTAAATTCTGAGAAATCTCAGGCACTGCCTCTCCCAACACAATTCACTGAGCTCCAATTTCAGTTTTTAGCACTGACTCTGTTTCCACCTCTCCATCGTACATCACAGGGAACCTGTCCTGGTACAGTGTAAGGCAGAGATGTATTATTGCTAATAATGCTATACAGCTGTGCTCCTGCCTGAGAAATAAATACAAGACACGCTTGCAATCCACTGCCGTTCCAAGGATTTCTCAGTTTAAACAAGCAAAGTGTGACAGCTCATACAATATTTATTAAACCACAGCCTGACCAGGCAGATTCAGAAACACTTCAGTCTCGCTAATCCTGCTGATGTCCAAGCAGCATCATGCCTTCTTATATCTGATCTTCTTAGATTCAAATGCATCATGTCCCCCCAGATTCATTTGTAACTCATCCTTTTGCTTCGTCACACATCATCGCTGTGAAAACAATTAACAACTAAAAGGGAGAAATCAGGGCATTTCACCTTCCCACCCCTTGCCATGTCTCTCGTGCTGGGCCTTTGTCACCACATTTGCAAGACCTGAGCCACTTGCGGTTCCTGGATGTCACAACCAATCATAAAACCCTGTGTGTTTCCTTTCCAAAGGTTTACTTTGAAGTCAAAAATGCCGGCACAAATTCTCAGCTGAATCCTGAGAATCCAGCCCAGCATGCATGATGTAACACATAAACAGTGATGGGATTTACAATTCAGAACTTCACTGCAGGAAAAAAAAAACAAACAAACCACAAACTAAAAAAGATCCCGTTGTGTCATTAAATGAGGCTTTGCAGACAGAAAGAGGAGAGGCTGGCTTGCAAAACAACCTAAAACCTCAGACACACAACTACTGAGGGAATGCCATGGACTGAAACCAAACTCCAAGCGAAAAGTATTCAAGCATGTTTTGTAATTGGGTGTCTCAAGTTTTTCTTTGCAGCTTCAGGCCCTCTGAATGAGCTCACACACTCAGAATCCATAACACACTTGCACTCTGAAAGGCTCACCTCTGAAAAGTACTGCAGATTCGACATCAAAAATCACTTAGTCATTTAAAAATCTTTGCCAGAGGCTCAAATTCTCCTGATAAATAAATATCATGCCCACTTTACAGCAACAAATTGTCTATCCAACACCACTTCTATCATAACAGAGGATAAAGTTTCAAAGAACAGAAAGTGTTTCCACTGCCACCATGGGATGGAGGAATAAACAATCCAGTACAAAAGACCAGATTTTGTCTGTATCTATTAGATTTTGTTATCTGTATCATTATCTTCACCTAGCAGGTATTATTACTGGTCATAAATACTACATAGTTTCTTTTTAAAAAGCTGATGCAGGAGACACGAAACTATTACCCCATACACCCATAAATGCCCCAATATCCAGTTTGCTATCTACAGGCAGACAATGGACTGATACTAAATTCCAAGGCACAAGTAAGACTCAGAGATAAAATGTCCCAAATCTGACAGATGAAGATAATGATCACTGTCTGAAGGTTAAGAACTTCCATATCTTCAAAATTTTGCATTTTTCCTTGAAGCCTTCACAATTACCAGAAATAAAATATGACTTAAAGCTTTCAAAGCTTCTTTCACATGAAAGCACAGGCAGTGCTGTCAGTGGAACATATATGTTAAAACTCCAGTCAAGCCTTGCAAAGTACAACATTTACTCATTACAGGAAGGACCAGATATAAAGCCAAATTCCACCAAATACCAAATTTGCATAAATTTTATTTCTATGTTCATCAAATTTTATACAAAAATATAGGGCTCCTCTGTCAGAATCAGAAGTGGTTAATGAACTCACTGTCTGCTTCAGTTAGAAGCACACTGAAATATTGTGCTATACCACCTCTTCATAGTCAGGAGTCCACCAAAACCATATGCAACACTGATATTTGTTCTCCACTGATTAAAATCAGTAAGATCCAAAGATTCTGAAATTCCAGCTTGGGTTCAAACTACTAGATTTACATACTGCTTTGCAACACTGTGCTGGTATAAGTGGCACAAAGGAATTTATATAACCAGTCTTTCAGAAATTCAGGCACTTCTAAGTACAGTGCTATTTATTTGGAGTAGTTCTGCTCCTCACCAGTGCCTTGGAACATCCCTACTGCAAGCCAGGTGACAAATTTACTTGCAGGTGCAAAAGTGTCTACAGAAATGCTGCTTTCCATAACCCAGTGTCAAAAACTACAAGGGGACTTTCCCAGCAACTCCGTGGCAAGGTGGAAAATGGAACTCGACAGCCTGAAACTGGACTTGTCAGCTGAGAAGCCCTGCAAGGCTGGAGAGGATCCAAAGGGCACCTGACAGGGGTGCTGAGCACAAACCTGGGCTTCCAGCCTGGGACCCAAGTGCAGGGAAGGAACCCCAAGAGGCACTGAGGTCACAGCCCAGCCAGCATTGCATCACAGCCCTGCCCTCCACATCTCTGGCCGTGTCCATCCTCGCACCACACGATCCCTGGGAACATCATCTCTGTGTTTTGCTTGATTTCTGCAGAAAATATCATACAAATGAACTGGAAGTACGATCCATTTAGAATAAGAGCTTTCTATTTTCAGGTTGATTTTCACACTTCAAAAAAAGAAGAAAAATTGAGAATACATACACCCCCTCACCACAGGTGCCTGAAAGGTAAAATACTTTTTATGCTCTCTATAAAAATAACTGTCTGCTTGTAATGAAATGTCGTATTTCCTACATAATATAGAACAATATAGGTTTATACAGCAATCTTCAGTGAAACATCGCTTCATGCTTGAATGATAATGCAATATCAGCAAAATAAATAAACAAACACAGTTATGACTTTCATATGTCCTTCTATGTGATTATATTTTCTTAATTTGAAATACTGACTGTCTGGAGGGTTTTTAAAAACATACTAGAGTGCTTCTAAAATTAAACAAGGAAAGAAAGCAAGTTACTTGAAAGTCCAAGAGACACAAATCATCTCAGAGCATCAAGTAAAGGCAACTTTCTACCTTCAGCAAAACACAAAAGCACAAGACACACCTATGTCAGAAAGAGCATATTCTTTGCTTGATTGTAATTCCTATACTCCAGGTCCAAGGAAGAAGTGCCAAACACAAACCCATGGTGCAGTTTGCCGGGACAAACAACCCCATCCGTTTAGTCACTAACATCCCACACCCCCCTGCCTGGCACCATCTCCCCCACTCCTGGGGATGCCACCTTGCCTTCTCTTGGATGCCTCGTCCCATGTGAGCCCGTTCAGCCCCTGACCAGCACAGCCCCACCAAGCCAGAAAAGAGCTACAAGAGGAAGCAGCACCCAGGGCTACACCCACACAGGGCTCAGCAGGACCCTGACTCTGCCAAGACGACCTCAGCACTCTGCCCAGCTGCAGCTCTTACACCCTCAGCCACCTGGAGAAATTTTACCCACAACCACAACTACTCAGAGTACTCACTATCAGCACCCTCAAAATAAATCTCAAATTTTCATTTTAGCATGGATGTTTTCACTGCATCACAAAACCAGTCCAAACAAATGGCGATGCTGCTCCAGGGCCAATGATGCCAGGCCAAGCTTTACCTCAAACGTATGAAATGTACTGGTACTTCGGTACACACCAACCCTGCAGGCAGATGGAATTAGGTGAAATAACTCAGGGTTGGCAGCAGTCCTTAAGTCAGCCTGATTTAGGCCCTCAAGTCCCCTCTTCCTGTGTGATTGAATGTTCTATCCATCACCAGCTCCAGCAACTAAAAATTAAAAGCTCAGGCTTTTGCCATTTGTAATCCAGAACACACCAAGAGGCCCCAGACAGGAAAAATGGGAGAAGTTGGCATCAGCTCCATTAGAAACAGCGTAAGAAAATTACCACCACACAGAAGCAGACAAAATGAGTTGGAGAAGAAGAAAGAAGGAAGGCAAAGGTCTGGCCAAACTTATTTTGACAGTGACAACAGTGGTACAAAGGGAAATACATGACCATTTGGGCTGGAATTTTAAGTGATGAAAACTGTGCACCAGTTGTTAAAAGCTGAATCTCAACCCATCTAGGAAATAATTTTTCCCTAATAGATGCCCCCATTGGAGGAAAAATACTAAAATTCAGTTCTGAATCAATCCATTTTCTAAAGCAACTGATATATTTTATCATTCACTGGCCTGCTTGAATACCTTTTACTTTCTTTGGCACAGAATATATTGCAGAACACATTGCAGAACACATTGCTTTATCGGTAACTTCAATCATCTTAAAGCTATTTGCTTCAACATGCTTTCAGGAGAACCTTTGAACAGTCACTCTGGGCAAGCAAGTAGAAATTAACTCTGCAGCAACACAGACTCTGTATTTAAGCTACAGCAATTAAATAATTGAATATTACAGCATATTGACTTTTACCTTGCTATGGGCAAAATCCAATAAAACCAAAATCTATACTTAAAAAGCAAATCAACCCCCCCAAAAAAATTACCCCAGTGCCCCACTTTTTTTAAGTCATCAGCTTTTCAAAAATTAAACTGAGATTAGGAAGAGGATGCAAAAGTAGCAACTCTCAGTGCAGACAGCTCCTAACTGTTCCTGAGGATGGAAACACACAACAGCATCACAAAACCCTTCTTACTCACTGAAGGCAGGTGCCTCCCCAAAGCCTCCAAGTTCAAGTGGGATCCAATGCACCAACTCCTCTTCTGCACACTGGTCCCACAAAACATCTTTTGAAGAACTGGTAAAAACAAACCCCAAACAAAACCCACAACACGACTGGTGACAGATGCCCACTCCTACTCTTTCCCACTCTAAGGGCATTCCTCAGCCCACACAAGACACAAGCAGTCCAAAAGTCCCCAGAAGGATGCTAACAGTAACCATGGGGGTCTTCTCCAAAAAGAATCATTTCACTGCCAAGCACAGAAATGCTTCAGTGTCCCTCCCCACCTAGCAAGGGCAAAATATGGTTACCTGCAGATACCACCATGGGTTTTTTTTATTTTAAACTGTAAGTTCTCTTTATATGCAAAGAAAATAAAAAAACTTTGTAACAGTGAGGACCAGGACCACCTGTACTACCCACCAGCAACCCAGAGAGAGGGGTCAAAACACCTCACCCTTCTCTTAAAGACTATTCTACCAGGGAGGACCAAAGAGGGCATGATGTTTTCTCTCAAGCACATCTCTGCTTCTATGTATTATCATGGGAACAAAAAGACATTGTAAATGTTTTTGCCTTGCTAGATCTGCTCAGAGTCAGTAATAAACAGTAGAAAATCATGTTCAACAGCAAAGCTTTTTTAATCATGATTATTCATTGTAAATCACTTTTTACATGTTGCTCCAAACAGTTTCTCAAGAATAAGATCTGTCTGCAGTGAAATGCTCAGTGAGTTTAATATGCAAGCCTCCTACAGAGATGATGTCTCATTTTAATTATTGTTTCAGTTTAATGGGTTTTCATTAAATTAGAGGATGGAGCAATTACCAGGGTGAGCAGCTAGTGTCACAAAGGTAAGTTCCCATGACTATACAGCAAAAGCAGTTCCACTAGAGAACACGGAAAAATAGTGTAATTCCATGTAAACTCTCCTTTTGCATGATGCAAAACTACCCTGGCTATTCGTGCTCATATACTACTGTCATTTTGATATACATGTTTGTAAACTAGTTTACAAATAGGTCTCTCCTAATAAAATTAATCTAGCATTTAAAATACAGTTTTGGGGGGGTTTTTTAGTCCCTTCAGGAAGCTATTGCATAGCCAATCCTAAAATATCAGATGCCACGGGCAGGAGAACTTTGAGTCACTAACAAAATCAGAGAATACTTATCAAATCACAGTTTCTCCTCAACCAATAATTTAGCTGATTTAGTGGCTTAATGTCAGACTCTGCACTTCTTGAAAATTGGCTTGACTTGAGCACCAGCTAGAATGACCACACTCATGCTAATTAAGTAGTTGTCAGAGAGTCTAAGTCCTTTGTTTGCTTTACCAGCATTTCAAATCAAACCTTGGAAATTGAGAACTCTGGAGCAAACAGAGCAGCAGATACTGCACAGAACTTGGAAATGAATACGTGCCAAGAGAGAGGGCAGCCATCTCTGCTTCTCCAGCCAGCAAAAGGTGCCTGAAGTGGCAGAGAAACCACCGGGGCAGAAAGCTGTAGCAAAACCTGTATCTAAAAAATTCATGTGGGTTTCCTACCTCCAGGGCCCTTCCTTGTCTTTTCCACATGGACAGAATGACCAAGGAAAGCGCCGGAGTTACCCCTGCAGTAGCAGAAGGATGGGCAGCAGCCTGGGTACGCTCACAGCACAGCGACTGGCACTGCCAGCCAACCATTTGGCCATTATGGAGCAAAATCAGAAACTGTATCAAGCCAAATGGCTTTGGAACAAGTTTCCTGGTGAGATCCACAGTGACTGGCTTGCTGAGACTGTACATCACCTGTTACTAAAGGAAGCCACTTGAACTTTTCCCAAGTATTTTAAGGGGCTGCTGAGCTTGTCTTCTCAAGTAGGCTCTGTTGTTTCCTCAAGGGATTCATGCTGAAATCAAGACTATTTACAAATGGTTGATCCCTTAAATTAAATGCTTCGTTGAAACGCTCCAGAAGTTCACTATCACTAAAATCACATAATCTGCTCTTAAATCATGTGAGTTAATCAAATTACATGTGTAGTTAGTTAATTAGTTCAGGAGTCACTGATTATATCATCTTTTCCACTGTTTACCTACATTAGATAAGGTATCACACCACTGTGCCTATAAAGATTGCTATTTGCAAATTCAGAAAATAACAACGTTTTAACAGAAAGAACACAGGCTACACCAGCAACACTTTGAACAGTGCCAGTGGCAACGTACACAATACTGGGGAAAAGCAGTAGCTAGGAATCATTCCCAATGTGCTGTTTTGCAAGAGTACTGTCCACTTCAGGGATCTCTTTCAAGAGCATATTAAATGCTAATGTCACACAGAGTAATGAGCCACTCAAAAATATGGCTCCATGCAAAAGCAAGATAAACAGTTTCTTTCCTCCCCTTCTACAAAACATTTTCAGGTATACACTAAGCCTGACAAAACATATTCTTCAGCTGCATTTGCTTAAAGAAAACTTAAGGTGGTACCAGAAGGTGAGGAGCATCAAGAACCAAAAATCAGACATGGAAGCCAAGTTTTGCAAATAACTATGAATTGTAGGTTTGGACTTATGTCCTTCCACTATAACTCTTAGTGTGTTTGTAATCTAGAAATACAGTATAAACTTTCTCAACAGAGCATGCAGAGAGACTGATCCATTTACATTTTTAAGCAATATGGAATAATTCTAATTTCTCAATTAGCACTCTTCCTTCTTCCAGGTATTAATAAATAATGGTCACAGTTTATTGCAACACTATTAAAAATAAATATTAATCACAAATACTTCTGAAGTGCTTTAGGATTCCTAAGCCTAACATTAATATGACAGATACACTCAACAAGTTATGCATTTCAAAGAAATTTTAAGTACCAGATCCCACTGAAACAGGAGAGAAGCTGAATGTTTGAATTACTTTGACTGTGTTGAAAATTCCAGCCCAACTTAAGCAAGGACACACAGAAAACAGAATCTATCTCCCTGGTAAAAAAACTGGATTATTAAACGTGTAAATCAAAATACTACTTAAATAGTTCATTAACAGGGAAGTTTCAGCAAAACAGAAATCTCTGACTCAGTTTCTTCACTTGCAGAGAGAGGTTATTATGTCTAATTCAGTTCACAGAGCTGGCTACACCTACACAGAAGTTCTAATTTCCAGTCATTTTACCATATGAATAATCCAACTAAAGGCAATGAAATTATCCATAAAGTTCAAAGTAAGAATATGCTGAAGTGCTCTCTTGGTTCAAAAACTCCCAACGACTTGATAGTCTAAATTTTTTAATTACTTTTAAAGCATTTAGTTCATGTATTACTAAAATCTTTCTTCTTTTTTTTCCCTATATATGATTTATATTAGCATTAAACAATATGTGTTTCATGAACTAATTCTCCCTTCTGTTTTCTTTCCCTGAGGAAAAAAATCACTCCCATGTTATTGCTAAAGCAAATTAAATCCTGGGTGTCTGTTTTATTTATTAACTGCATGATAATAGCATGAGGCATAATACATTTGTCAGAGCCCTTCTCTATTGAAGTATAATTTCCGCTGCCAAGCTCTTTATATTCAATATTGATGGTCTTTGTTTCTTGAAACACACACAAGCACACATTTGTACTTCTCCCAAAATAAGTATAAACGCTGTTGGTGAAGTGTTTCACAACTCCTCCAGTAAAGACCCATGAAGACAGCTAACTTATTTACCCATTCCCTACAAGTTTTATATTAATTATTTGAGAGATTTAAGAATTTCTTTTAATGTCACAATAATAACTGTTTTATCATTTTACACCAGAATTATGATTTGGAGCATTGTTTTTTTTATTTCACCTAAGCATACCACAACTCATGAATAAAATATGACAACTTTGATAGCATCCATTGCTGTGGGTTCATCTGTAACAGCAAACGTGCTTGGGGTACTAAGAGCTCCCTTTTCCTCCATAAGCCTTTGTTTCTGAAAATAAGCTTTTATTTAAATAGAATTGCCATGTGTGTGTCCCCCCACCCTTTCTGCATTTCCTGCTGTTAGCAGTAACACCCGCAATAATGTTTACTTTTTTTTTTTAATGGTTACATTTGACAAAATTAGCATGGCACAAAGCTAGAAAGGCAGAATACCCCATCAGAAGGCTGGTACTCACAAGACATCAAAAAACATTAAAAGCAGTGCCAGCATCAGAGAACAAAAAGCTAAAGCAGAGGACATGACTTAAATATGTGGGCAATACTACTATAAAAGAGAAGGTGGTTTTTTTCTGGCTTCATAATCAGTTACAATGAAGTAAACCTGAATTTCTTCCATTCCCTAACAAGATTACTGTAACTAATACTGCAGAGTCCTGCTACCACAACTTGTCAGCAGACCCCCTTGAAAGGAAGACTTGGGATAAGTGCAATACATGGTTACCAAATCATCAGCATTTACCAAATTATTTGACAAATATCATTCTTTAAGGTCATGCTACTTCATTTTCCAACAGCATGATGAACATCCATAGAGACCTTCACAGACCGAGAAAAATCACAACATACACACACAAACCCCACTCTCCTTCCACCCATCTTGGCTTTTTTATTTTCCCCAGTCCCTAAGAAGAGGCTTTAAAAATTGAACATTATTATTCAAAATGAGCCAAAGTGGAGAGAGAAGCAGAGGAAGGTCTGAATGCCATCCATAGACAGTCTTTCATCATAGAAGCAATGAGTATTTAAGCTCTAAGATCCAGTTTTATACATGTTTTGCTCCCAGAATATCTCCATGTTCCAGTTTACAAGCAATTATTTTAAAAAATTAAAAGAAAACAATAAAAGAAGGGAGCTACACAACGCAGAACTGATCTTTATAACACAAATATAACTGCTTTAGAAGTCTCTGTTCCCACTGATGCCAAATGGAAACTCATAGCTTCAGAGTGAGGAGTCACGTATATGTGCAAGGGGAAGACAGACTCTCTAAAATAATCCCTGCAGCTGTAGTGATCCTATACTATTTTTCCTATTTATAGCAGAGAGGATGGACAGCAATCTCAGCTGTAACTATGTAAGAAATGTTACCACAAAGGAGGGAGGATGGGGGGCAGAAACACTGTAGTGAGAGATTTTTGGGAAGTAAAATCAGTTCTGATTGCTCCAAAATAGTGATTCACAGATACCTGATGTCAGAATTATAGAACCAACTTTGCTGTTTTAGCAGATATGCAACCTACACAGCTAAGGATTTCATTCAATGTTATAGTGGACATCAGGTGCCTACACTAATTCTTCTATTTTCCATTCTATTAAAAGGAAAAAAACTAAAACAAACCTAATATTCTGCTGCACTTTGTATCACTGAATAGGCCACAAAAGGCAAGGCAATGACATGATATAATGCCATAAGCCAGCACAGTATGACATGAATGCCAATGAAAACTAAGAGAAAAAATATCCCCCTTTTGTCATTTGTACACCCACAATGCAGGTGCCAGGACTAATCTAGAATTTGGCATAGAAGAAGTAGGTTGAGGTCTCAAGTAGCATCTAATTTTTATTCTTGATAGATAGTTCAGGGCAGTAGGGATTTTCACCGCAGGAAATGGTCCATGCTTGGCTCTTGTATCAGGTCTGGTTATACCTGTCTTTGTGTACATTTTAAAGGTACAAATTTATATTTTTTTAAAAAAAAACATCGTTACATATGCTTAAATTCCTGTGATAATAATTTCAAATAACACCACATCCTTTCAGGCAAAAGATTTAGCTCTGTTTAGAAGTAATTTCATCAAGTAGGCCAAGTGTAAATATTCTTCTCAAATGGGTATTAACAAATTTCTACCAAAATTGGTTTAAAAATTAAGAGGTCACTCTTGGGGTCAAAATCCACCATAATGGACCATCTTGTTCCATTGCCTACAGTGAGAGCCCAATCCTTAAGCACTGGTTTTCCCTTGTTCTGCCTTTCAATCAGTTTTGACTCAGGGGTGGCCACTAATGCCCCAATTCTGCTCTGCTAACCAGCATCTGTCCAGAGACCCAGATCCTGCCCTGAGCCTGGGCAGGATCCCCTACCCAGGGATGCTCAAGAGGGATTCGCCTCAAGATAGCACAACTCATGTACCAACTCTACTTCACCTCAACCCCCAGGCCTCTGACCAGCCTGTCTGACAAGATGCCATAGAACAATATTCTTACTCCAGTTTAATACTTGTTTACCAAATGAATAGTTAGTAAAACCTAACTACTTTGCAGTCCGGTATGACTTAAGAATATCTGTTTGCCAAAATCTTTGCAGAAAAAAGACAATTTTTGTTGTATTTCTGTTTTGATGAAGATACAAAAAACTCCGGTTGTTATTCTTACTTTTATTTAAGTTGAATTATGTTACTGTAAGGACCTAGTTGCTCACATGGTGTGGAACACAACACTTACTAGCAGTATCGGAAACTAATTTCTGCATCCCCCTCGGTCCACTGAAGAGCAGAGAACTTTCTTTTCTTTCTACTTTCCTTTCTGCTTATCTTAATGACAGGACTTTGTCAACAGGTTGCCAGAAGCATTCAAGGTTTTTAGCATACTACAAAAGTACTCAAGTGTTTATCCCACTTCCCCTCTGTACTTACACTCATGGCAAATGAAGATAGACAAGTAGCACAATTATTGTCTCCCAGGAAAGCAAAAATAACTGTCAGGGACAGAGGTAATGCGTGCTCAGAATTCTTTCCTAATCATTACAGACATGATGGGAAATCCAAAAAATGTCAAGTAACAGAAGGCAGCATGACAGCATTCAGAATGGGGAGAAAAAAGAAAAAGGAAAGTAGAAATTGGTCACTGTTGTTTAATGTGACCAGGGTTCTATTTTAGTCTACACTTACTTGGGGGGGGGGGGGTGTTGAGGTATTTTAAACAAGACAGTATGGAGCAAGAAACTCTGCAATGATTTAGTCATATCAATATGCTGGATAAATTCTACTTCTGGAGAGGTTTCTAACATAATTCAAACATTAAACAAGAAACAGCCAAGACAGGATGGGTATATACGAGTATTTTAAAAACTACCTCTGGGAACTGACAAAGTTAACAGTAGTTTATGTATCTGCAAAGCCTCAAAGCATTATTTAATAATTATGTCTCAGGTGATCTTTAATTTTCTCCACGGAAGATAATTCACCTACCTCACTCACTCCCAGTTCATTGTACTTAATTCCAGATCATTTCTCTGTTCTGAAAATTGTCAGTTTTGCAAAGGAAAAAAAAAAAACAGACTTTTTCACTGGAAAAAAAATACTTCATTGTGTATACAAAACATATTAAAACATTAGCTATATTAAATATATATATATATAATTTATAAGTTAGGCAGATGTTAGAATTTAAGTATCATAGGCAAACCTCACTCAACCCTCTGAGGGCGCAGATTACAAAGCCTTTCTTAATTACAGGATCACACACCTCTTTCCAGAGGGCACCTGTCTCACAACCAGTGCACAAAGGAAAGAACAAAACTATTTAGCAAACAAGGATCTTAAGTTTTGCTTTATTTTTATTGTTCAAGGCTCACCTTGAACAGTAAACCTGCCATATTCAAATCCTTCTCTGAAGGCAGAACACACCATGACCAAGTTAATTATTCCAGCATAGTATTCAAGCCCTCTACAAATATTAATGAATTCTTCACACCACGATTGTTAGAGGAAAGGGCATTAGTACCTCAGCTTTACAGGTGAACAACCAAAGCACAGCAAAATGAAGGTTCTAAACAGCTAATAAACCCCCCCACATTATCCAAGTTGCATCCTCCAAAAACATTTATTAAATACTAGCACATATCATGGGTACTTTACAGCAATACCAAATCCAAACTTTCAGTGCTTTTCCCTATTATGCTGCCTCTACCATAAGCAAACCTTTACCCAGTCCTACTCCCCTGGTCCAGGACTGCAGTCCTTGGGCTTACCCCCCGCCAGGCCACAGCGCTGTGCCTCTGTCTCCAGGCTGCTTCTCACAGCTGCTGTTCACAGCTGCCCTTACCCTGCTCTTCATCCCTGCACCTCGCTCCCACAACTAGTCAGAGTCCTTGCACCATCCTTGTCAGAGCTTCTCTGCCTGGCCACCACCTGCATCCTTCTTGGCTTCCAGGCCCTCAGCACAGCTTTTTCTCTCCTCTCCCCATGCCCATCTGAGGCTGTTCCCTTGCCCTGCTTGTCACAGTTCATCTCATCCAGCTGCTTCCACCCACTTGCCCAGCACCAGTCCGTGTCACTCTCTGGCTCCCAGGGGAGCCCGGTCATCATTGCCACTTACACACCCAGTCCTTGCCCCTAAACCTCCAGCTTTATTTCCCTCTCATTTCCAGCTTTTACAGAGGTCAGGGAGGGAAGGGGGGAAATTAGGACATGCACTCAAGATCCCAAAAAGAAACGAAGACCTGCTGATGGACACAAGCCCAGAAACCATCTCATCAGGGAAGTCACAGCTTCCTCCATCCTCCTGGGTACAGCCAGCCTAGCTGTTGGGATCCTATTTAAACTCTTACTTTAGCAGTGCTTTACAGAGCAGCTCTGACAAAGGGCTAACAGCTCTGAGGGAACTCTCTGGCAACACTCCAGGATGGTATGTAGCTGCCACAGCTCCCTAAGGGCCAGGCTGGCGCTTGGAAAAGCTGGGGGACATCTCAAAGGATGGAGGGTGGGTGACTATCTCACTCCCGCAAGGGATGGGACAGGCCCTGTTTCTCACAACCCCACAAACCTCCACAGCAGGGACAGACACACACTGGCCTGGACCCTGCCATCTCCACGCTGCCACCACTGCAGGCCAGCAGAGGTGCCTGTGGTGGCCTTTGGAGCCACCAAGTCCTGAAAGCAGATCAGCTTTGAGTAAACCATCAATTCTGCCATGCCCTGGTGAGAGAAGGTTCTTGGAAGGGATTTCTCATTGCAAAAAAAGAAGAAAAACAGGCAAAATTTAGCACTGAGGAAGTAGCAGTACCTGAATGTTAGCACACAGTGGGGGCAAGAGGCTGACCCACACCTCAGGTGTCAGTGCTGTTTTTACTGACACATACAAAGGCTTTTTATCTGACAGCAGCCACCTCTCCCTCCTGAGCCTCCAGGAACCTCAGACAGGCATTCTGCAGGCAACAAGGACTGAAACCCCCAAATTCACCTGCCCTTGTGAGAACCAGAGCAAGTTACACAGCATGACACAGCACAGGCAAAATATCTCACTCTGACCTTTAAAGAACAAAATAAAAGCTCACAAGTTCAAGGAGCTTGCAGAGTTTCCATGAAGATAAACCTGTGCAGTGTGGGGAGGCGCAGGGCTCCTCTGTGAGGGGAGGTGCTGCTGGTTTTGGCCAGGTCCCACAGCCCCACCGCAGGGCACTGCCCATCCCCTTGTGCCCTGCTGGCAGCACCTCGGGGACAGGGCATTTTAGAAGGAACTGTCGCAAGCACGGGGAGCAGTGGGGCATGAGTAGCCTCAGGAGGTGTGCCCAGAGGCTCTGCCCCAAAAATCCCAGCATGCCAGCAAGATGGGATACTCACATACCACAAGGCATGGAAAAGATACTGGAGCTACTCTCTTCTATGACTGCTGAAGGCAGAACTAAGACTTCCAGCAGCTCATGTTTTGACTTCCTAATTGTTATGCTACTGTAAGATTTCTGCTCTGTAAAAATGACACTGCCGATACTTAATATTTGCTATAAACATAGCTGGAGAAATCCCACAAAAAGCAATGACTCTTGTTTCATTATCTCATGTAAAGAAGGACTAACGCTTGAACTCTAAAATTAAAGTTTATCTCTCCTACTCACTGCAGACCTCCCACCACCCACCCCAGGAAGAGTAATCATATGTTTCCTCCCTGAGGTGTTATCTGCTTGTTCTCATTCAGTCCCTGGCTCTTTTCTGAGCTCTGCAGCTCAAACATCTCGCCCCTTATACTGGCACAACTGAGCTTAACACTTAAAGTGGATTAAAACCTCGACCACAGCGCACAGTCACTGAGACTCAGGTGAGATGTTCACAACAGATGAACAAAGGCAACAGGCTACACATCTGAGCTGTGAATTTACTGAGCACAGCTCAGTGCTGAGCTACTACCCCAAACACATCATCAGGACCTAAGTGTATCCTCAAGTGTATCCTCCAGACTGTCCTACTAGAAGCAGAGTCAGAGTTCCTGACATAAAGGGTATGTGCCCACTCCTGATGACAAGACCAGCTTACACAGTCATCCTCATCCACCCATCTCAAAGCATAGCAAAGCACCAGCAATCAAACCTCTTTCAGTCTGGCACTGCAAAACCTGACTTCTGGGACTCAGACTCCTGGAGTGAGATCTGGAAACACTCCTACTCTCTAAGTGAGGAATTAGTCTCAAAAAATTCAGGATTCACAAAACACTGAAAGAAAACACCAACAGAGAGGTTTGGACTTCACCTGGAAGCTCAAGAGAGTCTTTAGGAGGTCTCGACCCACCTTAGGACTGCAGCTTTGATCTCTCTTTGGCCTGAAGCAGCACAGTCCTTTTGTTTCAGGAACTCCGCAAGTTTTGCTCTCTTTCTCACAAAAACATTGCCTTTTTTGGTGCTTTAAGATACTTGTTATTCTTTCACCTTTCCTGTTGGAGCCATGACTGCACAGAAAAGAACTCAGCAGTCACTAGTACAAAGTGGGAATAAGGAACATGACTGAACTCTGTGCTGCAGGAGCTCTGGGCCAGGTGTGTCTCACAAATCCACTGATTGTTTAATACAAGTCAAGACACAGTCAAGGAAGAAAGGACTACATATCTTTGACTGTTAACAGTACTTGGTGGTTTCCCTTACTGAGTGCTAAATATAGTATACATAGTAAAAAAACCATTCCTAATTTAAAGGCCAAGTTGAAAAATACTGCCAGATTACTAGAAAAGGAAACAGAAAAGTCTTAATATACTTGGGGGGGGGAACTGTTTTATAAGTAAAGGCTTTAAGTCTCTGTTAGCTCAAAAGAGATGTTGTGAGAAGAATTAAAAAGAAAGAGACATAGTGTACAGGTTGCAAACAGAATAAAATTTTACTTCCCCAATGAGAATTGAGCATAGAACAAAAGTTACACTGGTTAAGGTAACCACATAACTTAACAGCTAGGCTAAATTTTGGGTTCTATCTACCTAGAAACAGGATGGCCAGTTCAGCACCTCCTCTTGCCTTGTTTATCATGAGAGCTTTTCTCTGCCACAACTCAAGATACTGCCAAGTCAGGGTCAAAGCATGCCCTGCTTCCCTGCTGTCTGAAACAGAGAACAGGGCTGAGTCCCATCACGGGAGCAACAGCTCAGTGTTTCTTGATGTACTAAAATTTTCGCTATCATCCTGTTCCAGGATTCTGATCCTGTTCATTTTTTTATGTTTGTAAGATACTATTTACAGATGTCTTTCATTCAATGTTTGTAAGATGTTACTGTAATGCATTAGGTAAACAATCAACATTTTCAATACATTCTTTTGAGGTAGCTTTCCCACTCAGCCTCTTAACTGTTTCCTTCAGTTCTTTGGACTCCTGGTTGGAGGTGAGGAAATGTGGGTTGGACACCAGGATCTTGGGTGCCCCATTCTCCAAGAGCACTCTAGTCAAGAATCTCCACTCACTTTCCTTCGTCCCCTCATGCCAGAACAACCCACTTGCCCACAAAGACATTTTTCCCCCACTCTTCTGGGTACAAATTAATAAATCATAAAGAAACTACAATGTTAGGGATCTCAATAATCAGACTGTTTGCAGAACTTCAATTATGAATTAGATACCTACATTTCCTCTAATTCACACTGTCAATACTTACACTGCCTCTTTGATTTCACAGAGAATGAAACTGAAACATACAAACAATGGAACTGATCAATCAAAAACCCAGCTGAAATACTCTAATAATCAAAGTCCATGCCCAACAGGATCACTCAGTTGACTACACTTAATTATAAGTTTCTATGCTTTTCTGAATCAGGTACAGATTTGTTTGCCCAAAGGCAACCCACATCTCTCAATTGCCACTTCGGTTCTACCATGCTGTCACACAATTTGCAACAGAGTTGAATTTGTTTCTCTGCCTGTAAACTGCTTCACACAGAAATCTGAGTTTTGGTTGTTACTACCAATATTATTAAAAAATCAGAACACTCCACCAGCTTCACTGAGATTGTCTTGGACTGAAAGCACAAATTCTCCAGGGAAAAGAGTCTTTCTACGTTTTCTCTATGATAAATTAAATCATGACATCATTGACCAGAAACTCTGTAACAAGCAGTATGGCACTTACTGTAAGAGAGCTAACACCACTGATCAAAAATCTAATTAAAAATAAGTTTCCCTTTCTCTTGTGCATGTCTTCATATCATCCCACTTCTTCATTTCCTCTTTTTGCCTCCAAATGCAACAGAAAAAAAAGCTCAAAACTTATAAAGCCTTCTTTTTAAGTAATTTAATTCACAGAAAAGGAATCTTATTTAGAAGAACCATGCATATTTTCACTACCCCTGGACACATAACTGTCCAGGCTTGGGAAAAACTACCATTTCTCTACCTCAAAGATGTAAACTTGCCAGGACACACAAAAGAACACACTCAGTTTGAACAGCTCCATTACAATAATTTTAGAAAATACATCTTACAAGACAGGAAGTGATCCACAGGGAACCTTTATGGAAGCTCAGAGCCCTGATACATTGCTGCCACAGGCGGCAGGCAAAACTGCCCCTATGAAAGCCACATGCCAAAGAACATACTAATGCCTCTTATTTCCTAAACTAGGGAATCCTCAGCAGTGAAAGGCTGCTAGGAAAGAGATCTTTAATGTGGCTCCATGTTCAGCAGTCATCCTGCCAGGTGAAACAGGGCTGCCAGAGCCTCAGAGGCACCCCTGGAGCAGGGGGCACAGCGAGGCACAGAACACATTGGCTGCTCACACGTGGGAAGGACTAACCAGAGCAAAGCTGCACTGAAAGGACCACATCTTGGAGGACGGAATAGCTGGCCCAAGCGGATGCAGTAATTTTGAAACTAAGCACTAACTTTCGGTCTTTTCTCTGCTCTGGGAGTGACATTTTGGCCAAGTTTTTTTTGGTGAATCTCTGAGGGAGAAAGTATTACTTCTAACTTAAACACAGCAGTTTTACATACATTGCCCTGAGTTCTGTATTGGTTTTACGGTATGGCAAGATACTTAATTCTGATTTTTATCTCCTGGTTCCAGCCACAGGACGTGGCACAAATTCTGATTTTTATCTCCTGGTTCCAGCCACAGGACGTGGCACACAGCCAGACTGTAGACGTAAAGTCAGTCACCTCTGTTAGTAAAAGAGAATTCATTCAGCTGCCGACATCCTGCTGACATTTAACAAATACCAGATATGAACAAGAAGGGAAGCAGACAACAGGGCAGCCTCAGACTTCCATCCCATCTCACAGCAAAGGTCCCCAGTCTTCTCCCAGCCCAAGGGCTGATGAGCTTAACTGAAGAGAATAATCTTCCTGAGCCACCATCAAGGAAGTTTTACCCTAGCGGTGATATCCAAGCACAGGGCTATTCCCATGTGCGTGAGCAAAAAGAATTTCTGCCATGGGAATTAAAGAAAAGCTTTATTTACCTAACTACAGTCTTCCAATTGTTTATTCACTTCATAGAGTGAATTTTTTTTTATTGCTTCCCATGAACATCTATCTTTCAGTTTATACAGTTTTATATACAAATTTTATAAGTTCTTTTTTTACACTAGTCCTGTTTAAGTTCCTAAACTACAGGTATATTCCTCCAAGGAAAAAAGAATAGAATATTCATAACAGCTTCACCATTGACCTTTCAAAGCTACTTTCAGCATCAATGGTCTCAGTCCATGTCCTGACAAACATCTCAGACTTCTTCCCTACAGCTCTGACCACCAGTCTGTGAAAACTCACCATGACAGTTCACCAGTGTGGTTGCAAAAAGCTGCATGGAATAGCAATAGTAATTATTAATACATTTGGGCCACTGCAGCCCTTAGAGAAATGACTGCACTTTAATATTCTTTGTCCATAATACACAAATCTGGAGACAGGGTATTGGAAGAAAAACCAATTGATACCTTTGAATGAATAAATTAATGCTGCTCTTCTGGACATTAATTTGGAGATCAGTGAAAAATCATGCTACTTGTTGTATCACAAGAGACTGGAAACAAATGCTGAGGTGGTCTCCAGAAGTCTGTATTGGGTTTGTGTGGCCAACTTTTGATAACAGGGAGGCTACAGCAGTGGCTTCTATGAGAAGCTGCTGGAAGCTTCCCCCATGTCCAGCAGAGCCAATGCCAGGCGGCTCCAGAATGGACCCACTGCTGGCCAAGGGTGGGCCAGTCAGGAATGACAGTAACAATTCTGGGATAGCATACTCAAGAAGGAAAAACTAAAGTTCTTGTGCAGATATAACTGCAGCCAGAGAGCAGGAATATGTGATAGGAACAGCTCTGCAGACACCAAGGTCAGTGAAGGAGAGGCAGGAGGTGCTCCAGGCACCAGAGCTCAGATTCTCCTGCAGCCCCTGGATGTCCATGTGGGAGCAGAGATCCAGCTGCAGCCCAGAGAGGAGCCCACACCAGAGCAGGCAGATGCCTGAAAGAGGGCTGTGAACCTGTGGGAAACCCATGCTGGAGGATCCTGGCAGGACCTGTGGATCCATGGAGAGAGGAAGCCACACTGGACACGGTTTCCTGGTAGGACCTGTGACCCTGTGGGAGACCCACACTGGAGCAGCCTGTGCCTGAAGGGCTGACCCCACATGGAAGAGTGACCCACATTGCAGCAGCCCATGAAGAACTATTGCCTGTGGGAATAGCTGCCTGACTCATGCTGGAGAAGTTCCCATAGTGGGAGGGACCCCACAGGGAGCAGGGGAAGGACTCCTGTCCCTGAGCACTGGCACAACCAACCTGTGATGAACTGACCGTAACCCCCATTCCTTGTCTCCCTGCACTGATGGCTGGGGGAGGAGGTAAAGCTGGGAAGGAGGGAGGGCTGGGGGGAAGACATTTTTAAGGTCTGTTTTTACTTCTCATTGTCCTGCTCTAATTTTGTTAGCAAGAAATTCAGTTAATATCCCCAAGCTGAGGTTGTTTTGCCCATGACGGTACTTGGTGAGTGATCTCTCCTGGTCCACATCTCAACTCAGGAACCAGTTGCAAGGGGGAGTGATAGGACAGCTTTTGTGGGTGCCTGACATCCAGCCAGGGTCAACCCACTACATCTGCTCTGACTCCTAAATTGGCTTTGGTCAGATACAGAATGAACTAAGATTACAGACTCACTTCCTGTATTATTTACAATAAAGATCCAGAACTAGAGCCAAATGAGATTATAATCATTTGCCTCTAAAAACAGCTGCAGAGGACAGACATGAAAAAGTGAGACACTAATATGCACAATTCAACACTGAGTAAAGCACAGTAAAGAAAAAACAAACATTGGAAGTCTCCACAATAAAAATGTTCCCATGCTTTAATTCACATGTTAATCTCAAATGACATAATTGTCTTTCTTGCCTAATAAGGATACTGTAGCAACTCAGTGCTTCCACCCCACGGGCCATCATCTCTTAATCTAGACTCTACTTAAATACATGATAAAACTACATCCACAATTTCACTCCGTAAAAATACAAAAAGCCCCACACCATTTTAAAAAACTACACAAAAGTTATCTTAGAATACTGAATAAAGAAAAAAAAATCATAATTCCAAGTGACTTGTGCTGTCCCTGGTACTCAGTTAAATACAATATCGTTCTATTTTCCCACTTTAGCAGTTTTCACAGAGTCAATGAAAGACTTGCCAGGTCGCTAATCAGTGTCAACACATTAAATGCTTTCTCATAGTTCCAGAGCTGTAGTTGTGTGTGTCTCTGCATGTGTATAATCACAGAAAGAAAGAACACAAGAGAGTCCATCCCTTGGAACCACTTTGACATACTTAGTTAGAAATAAATACTGGGGAGTATTGAAAACATACCCAGAAATACTTCCCTAAATATCTCTAACCTCAACTACCTGACAGCACACACAAAACAACATCATCTGTATTTCAGGAAAGCAACAAGAACTAATTCCAAAAAATAAAAATAAAAGAAAGCAACAGTTAAGTAAGACCACCATTACAGGGAATTGCTTAAGCAGCAAAGCTCTTACAACCTCATGCAGACAGAAGTGAGATAAGAGAATTGAGAATGTTTCTCTTACCTTGGAATAAGAATGCTTTGCTGGCATTGTGTAGTCCTGACACTTGTGTTACCCCAAGGGTTGTATTCACAAGATCCAGTTCTGTGATGACATCAATTTGTAAGTCAGGATCCATTCCAAATCCTACAGCTGTTGGAGGCAGAGAGAGTTAGATCAATTTTTATTTCAAATCAGGTAATGAAAACGATGGAGAAGAATATCTAGCACAGATATTTCTAGTACTTTCCCACTCACACACACACTGTATACAGTAATTACTTATAAGACAGTACCTCTGCTGCAGGAAAGAGAAGATATTCTATTCCAATTCTTTCAATTAAACTGTTTCCTTTCCAGAGATTTTACTACACAGACATTAAAACATTCTAAAACTGATACATTAATCCAGTATCTTCATAAGATTAAAAAGTAATAAAGAAAAGCATAGCCACCTATGCAAAATGATGAGAGATTTGCAGCATTCATCTATTGGCCACACTATTTCCAGGGAGACGCGAGGACTGAAAATTCCTCTCACATTTCCTACCTAGCTGCAACCAACTGATCAGGCCCACAGTTCATACTCTAAATGCAATCCTTTTTCCCAGCTGGACAAAAGGACCCTGGAGGAGATATGGAAGTCGGACGCAGGACACCATCCTGTAACCTAAGAGCCTTGGGTGACTCACAAAATCGTGGTATTGCTTTGGAAGGGCACCTCTGTATTTCAGCTCAGTCGCTGCCTATGAAGCATGCCAAAGCCTACCTACAGACATTCACTCACCTAAACTAGCAGTAGCACCTCAGGGCTGCAGGAGCACCTACTGGAGAAGCACAAACCTAAACCTAAAATTTAGAAAAGGCTTATGCTCAGGGAAAAGACCAGGCACTCCTTGATCTAATAGAAACCTGATGTGATTGACAGCAAAGACACAGACTCGAGTAGTTTCAAACTGCTACGTTGAAAAGCTCAGAGCAACTTGATTGTTGCAGCACACCAAGTTCATTAAACATATCTCCTCTTCCTAGGGATGGGGAGAGGCCAGCCTGACCTCCATGTCTCTCTCAACACAGCAATAAGTGTGACATGAGACCTGTGCCTGAGACATAGGTCAAATATCTTGTGTGGGATCCAAACACTTTCATAATGATATTTTTCATTAATGTCATTAGTAATGGGAACAGGCTCCAAGAATGAAATCCTGACACAGCTGAAGTCAGTGGTGAAAGTCCTACTGACTTCCATGGAGCAAGGACATTACCTGTAAAGCACATCCAGATTGATTTCCACTGAGTGGACTTACATTCAGGTGTAAATTGATTGATTTGTTATTCCAGGACTGTACTTCCGGATCAGTTAAGCAGCAAATACTCTATTTGATTCTTTGAAAGGCTCTAAGAAATTACTGAGGCATACAGAATGAACAAGAAGTTACATATACTAATAAATCATCGGTACTACAGCACTTTCTCTTTTCCTCAAGGATTAAAACTTGTTGGAAAAACGTGTTGTGCTAATGCAGAGAAATCTACTCCACAAGAGGCAGAGTAGTAAAAAACAGTTAAAAAAACAGCTTTAGGAGAAGTCTCTAGCAACCTTACTCTACAATGAAAACTAAGATCTAGAGGTATCTGGTGGAACTGAAGCTCCAAGAGCGCAGACACATCCATACATACACAGTGTTTTCATAAGAATATGAGGATAAAGACCTTTTTGTAGAAAACTGGAATTACAGGATATTAGAGAACCCAGACAAATGTCTCCAAATGTAAAAACTTCCCAGATAACCAGCAACATCATCAGGCTTTTAGTATTATCTTTGATTTACACCTCAGATATTCAGCCACTGAACAACCACAACTGACACCAAACATGCTGATGAACCAAGAACAACTTCCCTTCTGGAATAAACACCAGCATCAAAACCAGAAAGGACTTACGGTTTCTTCTAAAGTTTTCATTCAGCAGAAAAGCAGCACAATGTAAATTGTGTGGACCTACCTATTAGGGAAGACAGTGCTTGCTGTCCCCTGTCAGAAACAGAGTATACTGTTTCTCATTGGAAAGGGCTACATCTATTCAGATCAGCAATAACCTGCTAATATGAAGGAAGGTCAAATAGGTACTAAAACCTGATCAACAGAAAGGACAAACTATGTCCAGTAAGGCAAATCTCAACCCCATTAAAGTAAGTGAAAGCTCTGTCACAGTCATCAACAGAGTGAGGACAGAAACCACATCAAGCAAGTATAGGCACTCCCATAAAGCACAGTAGCTCCACTGCCCTATTAAAGTTGTTTATTCCACCCTGAATACCCAAGGCTCAACAAGTATACATCACTGTAGCTCCACAGGCTTCGATTTATGCCAATGAAGGATCTGGTGTGACAACTTCAGCATGTCCCCTTCCAGCTTTTAAAACACTTTCAAAAACAAGAGAGTGTTTCTAATGTCACAGCAACTATTTAGCAAGAGCTTTAAATACATAGTCATTTTCCTGAACTGGCTCTTCAAACTGCAGCAGGCACTCAAAAGCCTAGTTAATAATTAATAAACAACAAATCAACAGCTTCAGTATGATAACCAAGTCTCCTTTCCCCCAGGGTCTCTCCCAGTCTATCAGAAAGAAACCACAGGCATATCAACTGCACTTGTATCTAGTATTTTATGCTGTCTCTCCTCAGCAGAATAAGCAGATGGAAACACCGTTTCTTTCTGAAGTAAAAATTAAGCATCAAGCCATCTGCTCTCACTGGAGAATGGTGCAATGCCTGGACCTGATTCTGGTTGATGTTGCCTTCAATTCCTATTTAAAGTAATTGGGCCATTCCCCTTAAATCTGTGGCTTACACAAGCAACACTCCAAATGATTCAGTCAGGTGGGCGGGAATAGAAATCATCTCAGGACTTGGTGGATTCGGCCCAATGTGAACTGAAGGCACTACAGTAGATTAGAGGATTAAGCCATATAATTATGAATGATGTCACTAGGAAATCCCTAAAAGAAATTAATTCTGCCTTACAGCTCTGACAGCTTGTATTCTCTGCTTGTGCCTTTATCAACTACACCCAAGCACCAGCAATCATGCCACGCTCCATCTAGTTAACGTGCAGCCATGTAACATATGCAGCACATTTATAATCTCCTAGACATGTGTAACGTGCTATTTGGGGATGGAAAAACTTTTACTTAAAGCACACTCAACACAATCAAGCCATTTCCACGTACCCATGTGCAGTCATTCAAATGGTAAAGAGGAGGCTCGAAAACAGGCATTTTGCTCTTTCCTCTCACAACTTCAGTGGCAATTGTTGCGTACAAAGAACTTTCAGAGTAGTAGAGATTTGGGTCCTACTGACCATTTAAAATCTTCGTGTGCACTATCAGGGATAACACCACTACGAAAGGGACGGTTCGTATTCTCTTCCAACTATTTTAATGTCACATCTCTCTGTAGATTTTGAGGAGATAATAATTACTGTAAGAATTTAATTATAAAACATGAATTCCTTTGCACTTCTGATAATTGAGCCGGGTAATTTCCTTGAGAGCAGAGCTACAAATACAGCGGAGAAACGTCCCCCTCACCAGCTCCAACCGGGGAGGAGCGGTACCCGGGGAAAGAGAACAAAGCCTCCGCAAGGAACAAGAAACCGTACTTGGGGAGGAGGGAGAGCGGGGCGGGCACGGCACCGGCTGCAATAACGCTGTTCCAGCCGCATCCCGCCCGTAACGCGGCTCCCCCCGCCCGGACCCCCGCGCTGCCCGTCCCCCCGGGGCGCAGCCCGCACGCCGCTCTCGCAAAACTTTCCACGCCCGCCTCGCCGGGACCAGCCCGGCTGCGCCCCGCGGGATGCGAGGGATGAGACGGATGCGAGGGATGCGCGGCCCCGCCGCGGCCGGGGCGGCTCCAGCTCGGTCCCCGCCGCCTCCCCGCAAAGTTTCCTCCCGCCGCCAGCGCGCTCCGGGCGGCGGCCCCGGCCCCGCAGCCCCTCACCTGCCCCGGCGGCGGCCGCACACGCCCAGAGGAGCAGGAAGAGACCCATCGGCGCGGCGCGGGCGGCGGCGCCCGCCTCGCTGGCTCCGTCCCTGCCGGCAGCTGCTGCGGGGCCGCTCCGAGCGGAGCGGAGACCAGCAGAGCCGAGCGGACCTCAGCACAGCCTGCGAGGCGCGCAGCGGCTCCAGCGGCGGACGGGGAAGGCGGCGGCGGCTCCGCCCGCTCCGCTGCCCAGGCGCGGCCCCGACGCCCCCGCAGCGGGGGCTCCCCCTCCCCCCGCGCCGTGACGTGCGGGGCCCCCCCGGGCCTCGACAGCGCCGCCGCAGGGCCGCGGCCGAGCCCCCGCACAGCCCGAGCCCGGCACGGCTCGGGGGAAGCGCGGGGCAGCGCCTTCCCAGCTCCGCCAAGGGCTGAATTCCCCCCCGAAGGATGAACCTCCCCCGAACGAGCCACCCCGGGTGGGTGCGAGGTGCAGCCGCGCAGCTCCGCCGGCGGCTGCGGGAGCACCTTCCCCTCCTCCTTCTCGGCGTGAGAATCAACCCTCATTAACTATTTATTCTGAGTAATAATTCATGCCCTGTATGAATAAACAAAAAGAAGTTCCGAGATACAATACAGAAACCTGCACCGTTCCTTGGCTTCCTGCGTGTCCTTGCTCAACTCAAGTACTTAACTGCTTTTTCATGCCTCTGAAGAGTAAAAGGGAAGTAAAGTATTTAATGGTGCTTGTGAACCACATGAGAATCTGCTCTGACGGCTGTTTTAAAACCTGTTTTCAAATATTTTTTTCCCTTCAGCTTAGTTCGATGCTTGGCAAGAAACTGATCACCGCATGCCTCGGTTATCTGCAATGACTTCCCTGTAGAACACCTGATTTCAGTTTGAAGGAGAGATTATTGGTCCCGATGACGTCCCCACCCTACTGAACAGGAGCAGAATGAGATTTCCAGCTGATCTTGCTTTGCTACAGTTCAAAAAAAGTAATTTCAACTGTAAAGCTCGAGGATCGTCCTCTTTACTGCTTCCCCTCACTGTGGTTTGGTTCTGCACCACGCCAATTCCAACCTTCTTAAATGTAAAATAATAAGCTATACATTTGAATTAAGTTAGGATAGCACCATAAAAATCGTGCCCATTTTAAGAGAACAGTTGCATTCACACACGTTTACATTGGCAAGAGCAAAGAGTCTGACTTGGTTGCTTAATTACTTAATTAGTAAGATCTCTGGAAACAGCTGTTCCTGGCTGCAAGCGAGGTGATGCGCTCCAGGAAATCTCTGGGGTGGTCATTCCGGAAGCACCTCAGTAATTTATCTCCAATGTATCAAAACAACTTTTTTTTTCCCCTCAAATATGACTTTGTAGCTTTTTACCTTTGCTTTGCCGTGTTATTAGTGCCACTCTCAGCCATGGGGTGTGGGGAGAGCTACACACATGGTATACAAGTATATGTGTGTGTACATAGATATGCTACATAACCATAGCAACAAGAAAGAGAAGCATCAGCACGTGAAGACACACCCCTCTATTCCATCCTGATAACATCAGTGTTGTGCATAGCATTTAGGCTCTCATTTAAGAGATTTCTTTCCATGAAACAGGTCTTTGTACCCAGTTCCTGTTAGCTTAGATCTGTTTGTGCTTATCTGGTAGTAAACCCGCTATCCATCTACACACCAAATTGAATCTAATTCAACTCAGGTTTTCCGTTTTCCACTTGGTGCAGAGTCTTTAGTGGATACACAATATAAACTGGTCATGGATAGATTCTCAAACAAACCTGATTAACCTAAATGTGGATTAAATGCTATTTTAAAAAAATTACTGTGGATACATAAAAAAATTTGCACCATGTTATCAGCTTTAAAGCACAGGTTCAAGCACATCTCGAAGAGTCTTATGGATAAAGACTATCCTAACTGTTACTGACTTGCTCTTCTGTTTACCAGAAGCATCCAAAAGCTCACAGGTACTGCAGAAAGGAACACAAGCAGCTTGGCAGGAAGTGCTCTGAAAAAAGCTGGTCCCACAGATATGGCTCTTTCCTATAGTCCAGCCCAGTGTCCAAATGATCACATATTTGGAGAGTTTTAGTAATCTTACAAGCATTTTCAACAGTTCATATGGAAAAAAGGTAGGGAAAATGTATGGAAAACCAAAAATCCCGTTCTTGCAACCAACATGATTCTTGCACCTCCTCTAATGGCAACAAATCATCTTCCTTTATCACCACAAAATCTGACGTTCTGGTGTGATCTTGTTGGAAGTATAAATAGCTGAAAAGCCTGACATTCAGGTAAGAATTAAAACTGTGGTCGTGAATATTCATGGAACTTTTGCAAGAGTACAATGTTGGTCCTGGCAAGTGAGCTGGATTTCAGGTCAGATAATATTCTTGTGAAATATTGTACTTACACTCTCAGTTGGTCACTGAGTGTTTCTTGATTTTGACCTAGATTATTGCAAAGTTGTTAACTCTGTGGTGTTAAACTGTTAGTCCTGCCAGCCAAAGCTTGTGACACCTTGTAGTTTGATGAAGGATCTTTGAGTAGGCCCCGTGCCTCTCTGAGCAGCTCTAAGGCTGTCTGCGTGCCACGGCTAGAAGGCAATTTTGCTTCAAGTGTACCTGAATATGCGCGGGCTCATTTGCCAGCTGAATTGCAAATGCTGGGAAAGAGCAGTGCTTCCACCTCGAAGAAAAAAAAAAATAAAGGAAAACAAGCTCCCACCACTTCGTAGCTCATGGGATAGAAAATCTTGATTCACAAACAAGGCTCACATCCCTGGAGAGCCTGACTCCGCGGGGATACTTGGAATCCATCCGAGCCAAGTTTGCTTTGCTGCCAGTAGAGGGAGAAAATTAACTGCAGCACTTACACCTAAGTACTATGAAAAAGAGTGGGTGTAAAGGAGGGAGGGGATACTCTATGCCATACCTATCTTACAAGCTGATAAACAGTTGTAAAGAACTATATAATCAGTCCAACAGGCTGAAAGTATCCACATTGGAGTTTATAATTACATAAATAACTAACAAATGCACCAGAATGAAGCCTTACAAAGAGAAATCATTTGTCTACTTCTGTACCCAGTCATGGAGCAGTATGTTTTTTGTTTGGGTTTTTTTGTGGGTTTTTGGTTTTTTTTGTTTTTTTTTTTAATACCCAAACACATGTTTGAAGACTGCAAAGTGTAAGCTAAACTTTACAAATCTATTTGGTATAAGGTGTGCCCTTCAACCTACACCCTGACCATAGAAATTTCAGCACCAGAAGAATAAAATGATTTCAAACTAAGTATGTCTGTGAGCACCGCAATAGAAGATGTGCCTTTCTTCCAGTTGTTAAGTAACATACATTGGTTTAACACGTGGCCATGCTAAATCCATACAACCAAGTTCAAAGGGCGTGGATTTTTACCTGTTCCCATGAGTTTAAAGATTCGATGTGGCAGTGCTTAATGGTGACAGCAAACAACTGTCTCTTACTCCCCAAATCAATGTGTTGTATCAGTGACTGGTTGATTTTGGAGATTTGACAAATTCCATGTGTCTCAGTTTTTCCTCCTGAAAATGGAATTAATGACACTTACCTGTCTCTCAGGACTCTCGTGATGCTCACTGGTAACTTCAGGCTTCTCTAAGATGAAATCTGGCTGCACATATAATGTGCAAAGTATGACTGGAGTCTCCCATCACTAGGTCCTACCACCTCCTTTACCCACACATACACATCTCAGAGACATGCAAGTTTAAAAGTACTTATTTTGGAGTAGAATTGATAACCGGAATTGGTGAAACAGTCCTGCCCCGTAGCTATTGAGCTGTCTTCAGAACCAGCCTCACCTGAAATCACTGTCATGCTCTTGGCACCATGTTAGTATCTCTGGTGTTACCATATTTGATGCCACATTGTGACAATGTGCTTCAGCTACTGTATTTGGGGAAAGTTTCTCAAAGGTTTGTATCTGCCAACAGTGAAACAGGTTGGATCAGTACCATTTCCACATCAGGCTGCTGGGAAGGGAAGCACCTGCTTACCAAATCAGTGTTGTGGCACATTGCCCTCACCACGCCACAGGAATTCGACTGGAACCACATCCTTATCCTTCCCTTCTTCACTTGCTCTTCCCCTAAGCCTCCCATTTGCACCTCCAGCAGATACAAACCTCTATGGCTTTTAACAGTTTAACAACCTTTGGGATGATTGAATTCATAGGATAAGAAGGATTTCAGCAGATCCAGTTGGGTCCTCTGCTAAGCAATCCATTATTCCACAACCTACAGAGCACTCAATAGTTAAGAATCCAGCCATTTAAATGATACTTGTTTCTGCAGCTGTGCAACATCCCCATTTCCCAAGAGGGCTGTTTCCAGTTGCTACTCGATGTTTCTAACAATCAAATGGATCAATTCTGTGGATACCTTAAGGCTGTGTGTTAAGTAAGAATGATGTTTGTGGCGTGTGTTGGGTGGGGAAGGAGGTGGTTGAAAAAGAGGCATTTCATTCACCAGAAAAATTGATGTATTTTCTGTTTTAAACACTGGACATTTATTTAGAGTCTTTAGAGCCCATACATTATTGAATAGTTTTAATTTATCACATCCAAATATATTAGGCAAATATATAATACAATAAATTGCATTGTACACATAAATACAAAATTTGAGGTAGGGCCTCAAGAGTAATGATTTCTCAAATTAATAACGTGCAGCATTATAATATGCACTACATGAGATATATATGATGCATCCTTTGTAACATAATATATCTTTTCCGCATACAGCTAATGTAAAAATTATAATGATCTGGTTAGGGTACAAATCTTTGTCCATAGGCAGCAGTACCCCATAGAATGCCTGTAAATATATATATATATTTATATATGACATTACGCAAGTAATTAAGATTTAACCCATCAGTGATGGGTCCATAATAAAGTGCCATAGGACACAGGGCGCAAATTCTCAGCTGGTGTAAATTGTCACAGCTCCAGACAAAGCTGTGACAATTGATACCAGCCAAGCATCTACCTTACAAGGTAATACTACATAATATAAAGGACAGATAACAACAAGTTTTAGTCAGTCAATAATTTTCCTAACAATGGAAGATAGCTATAAGGCAAATGGTTACCTGAAGATGTGTTTGGATGTTATGGGCAAATAAAATTATTGCAAGCATTAAGATCCAACCTGATTCTCACATTATCTTAAAACCCATCAGGAAAACCTTCTCTCTTTTGGCAATAGGCTGCCTGAGGGTTACAAAGGCAGAAACCCCAATACCCCTCCCCTCCTCCCTCAAGTCATCACCCTAAAGTCCCTCAGGAATGTCAAACTCTGACCATTTCACAGATACCTTATGTGCACACCATTTAACTACAAACCACGAAACAAGTGTCTCTTACAACAGCGTTAGAGCAGAACAGAGAAGCTCTCTGGGATGCCACTTGTCAAAAGCTCTGCTGCCTGCAACCCACAATCCCTACAGGTTCTGTCCTTGATTGCAACAAGTGGTGGAGCTGCAGAATGAGAAACCAATAGGAAACCAATGACTGCCAAACATAAGCAACTGCTTTAACACAGGCAACAAGAAATCGTATTATCCATACAACTGTACATAAAAAACAGACACAAGGTATTTAAAATCAATCAGGTGTTGAAATTTGGTGGTGAGAGACAGTCACATGGCATATCAGAAGCAATGATCTTCAGTGCAGAGGCACATCTAATGTGGTCAGTGGCACAGAACCTAATCAAAAGACTACTTTGACCCAGTTGAAACATCAGATAAAGACAGTCCAAGCCTTTCTCAATTAAAGGTCATTTTGTTAAACCCTTCTTTTGGAAACAAAGTGCTGCCTTGTCTAGCTGAAACACGTTTTGAACATTGCATATTAAAAACACTAGGAAGACCCCAATGAATTTGAAGATGGCAAGCATTTGCATTAGGTATAATCTTTAATGCATACAATACTGCATCTCAGCTCATCCAGAAACCAAATTTCATTTCAGAGAAAAAATATGCATCATAATTTCACCAAATTGAAACATTTTTTACTCACAAGATAGATAGATCTGCAAGTACATAGATCACATTTTTACTGATATGGCTTTTTCCCCTCTTTTTTTTTTTTTTTTTTTTAAAGTATCTTTACTGGTATATTATTAGTTACTAAATTTATTTTTAGAAAATTATCAAAGTACATGCAAACTTTTCCTAGAATATGGTAGATGAAGTGCATTCACAAACTTCAATATTACTTCCCATTTCAAAAAGACATTCACTGCTGGTTAATTTAATCTCAGCTTTCAGATTTGGCCAATAAAATACTTCAAAAAAGTCTAATGTGACAAAAAAAAAGCGCCCTGCTTCTAACAGACAGTGCAAACTTCACATCTTCTCTGATTTTTGTATGCATTTCTCCCCCTTCTCCAAAGGTTTTTGCAAGCCTAGTAATGGGCTCAAAGCTGAAGACAAAGATCAGCTAGGAAAAAAATTACTCTCATCTGTTTACGGAGTTTCAAAGTGAAGCCTAATCCTGTGCTAATGACTTACCAGGCACAGGAACAACATCTAAATTAACAGCAAGCAGAATAATTACATAAATCATGGAAAGCAATTCAACTGCAATTTCATATGCATTCTGGTTTGGTAATCCAAGCCAAAAGATATCATACCCCAGCAGTATTCCTTCAAATGATAACTCTTTCATAATTCAGGTAGACAGTAACTGACATCCTTACACTGAGGCAATTTTATTGCAATTAGTTAATCCCAGTTCCAATGCATGTCTTGAGACAAGCTAATAAATGAAAGGATTCACTACTCACACTATCTGAGTGTGTTTTCTTCTTCGAAAATAGGACCAAACCTATGGATATTTGTTGCTGTTTTTTAGTCACAGTAGTAGCAAAGATAAACTGGCTTGGACTCCAACAATCAAACCAAGATGCTAAGGAATATTGGTCAAGAGAGGCCCAAAGTGATTTATCTCAACAAAAATACCTAATTCCTACTAGAGGTACTGACTTGGAATCATAGAATCATTAGTTTCCTTCCTGCACCCAGGGAAGGTCCCTCAGCTTCACCTAGATGTGGGGGCCAAATTTCCAGCTCAACTCTATGGATCTTCATGAGACTTAACAGAGCATGGTTGCTCTAAACTGCCTCTGTCAGGAAAATAAAAGCCAGAAGAATAACAAGTCCTTTATTAAAACAGCAGGTGAAGCTGAAGCAAGGGGGCACAGCTTTAAGGCAGAGAAGCTCCCAGGAGGGTCCTGTCTGGCTGCTGTGCGAGACAGGGACCAACAAGAGCCCGTGGAGTGGAGATTCAGGGGTCAGCAGAAAATGTTGGGGAATCTGCCCTCCTCTCCCTGGGTGACAACCCCTGATAGCGCTTCACTTGTTCTGCATGAGGATTAAAGGTCTCCAGCAGTGCCTAGAACTGGCAACACTAATTGCCCCGTGAAAGAGGAAGTTCAGCAAAATGATTAATATATTTAATATACATATATATATACACACACACACACAGAGAGAGAGAAAAGAAATTAGCAATTTGTGAAAGTGTTACATTAAGGTTTAGTTTTTTGTTTTCTTCAACAGGATGAAACAACACACCTACTGATCTACGGACACACATGAGCTGAGGATTTACCTGAGACCCTGGAATATGAAGACAGACAGACAAAAGAACGGGATAGAAACAGTCCCCTGAAATGAAAGAACATTTACAGGCTACTACAGTAGTGTCTGGGGAGAGAAAAACGGGCTAAACTACTCTAAGCTCATTATCTCTACACTGATTGATAAGATATTTATAGGGACATAAAACATCACTAGCACACACTACATGAACACTGATCACTGTTAAAAAATATCATATATGTATGTATAGGATATAACAAGATAATCAAGATTACTGTTTAGCCAATTATTTGAAGATATATTTTTCTCCCTCATTCTAGTGCATTTACAATAAGTTGGGCTAATTTTCTATTTAGGTAAATAAATGTACTCTTAAAAAGCTCTATTTTTACTCTGCCCAATAGGTAAAAAAACTATTTAAATCTAGTATTCATATCGCTGCTTATATCTGGTTTCTAAAATATAATGATTTAGAATGTCCTACTGCTAGGCAATGTTATAAGGGCCATCTACTAGATTGTCCTCTCCCCCCAACCCTTGCATTCTGTATATCTAAGGTTGCAACCATGTGGATGACTGCACTGGTTAATTATTGTGGATTTTGGTTTCTTTATTTAATGAAAATGCTTTAATAAAAAAAAAAGAAAAAAGAAAAAACAAACTAACCCTGTGCACATTTCAGAGAGAATACTGCTTTGAAGAATTTACGTGCTATATATATAATATATAGACAAGTGGGGTCCTGCTATTTCCCCGTTGGCTGAAAGAGAAGAATACATCATCTAAAGGTTATAGGTTATAGAAAGATGTGTATAGGTAAATGAACGGGGAGTCACAAAGTTGAACAGCACATCTAACTTCTTATTGTTTTCAGGTGGTAACTAGACTACACTTACCACTGTAAGAATACAAAGTTAGGCACAAATTATACGATGGCTTCTTGAGGAGATACTGTAAATAAAAGCAGAGAAACAAGGAAAATTATGTCCAGAGTATTGAAGTGAGTAAAACCAGAGTTGCACTTAGTGTGGAGCAAGTTTTCATTGTATAACTGAGGCATTTCTAGTTGAAATGACAGAGGTCAAATTATCAAAAGGAGCATGGCAGTACTTAAACAGTGATGCCCATTCATCGCATTCTGGCACCATTTCCAAACCACTTCTAGACTCAAATGCAGTTTAGGTCCGGTCTCAATTGGCTAGTTTTTTTTAATTTTGTTCTTATTTTTCTACTTGATCAAATGGATTATCATGTTTCTGCTCTGACCCCATATATTACTTTCTGGTGTGCTGCTTAAACAGTTTCTACTTGTTTACATAACATAGCAATCCCTCAAAGTTACTGTAAACCATAAAAGAAGTGAGCAGGCATGATGGGTCAGGGTCTGTTGGCAGCATAGGAAAAGCAACCCCACTTGCCACAGGAGCCTTCTGCCGGATTTACACCAGGACTACAGGAGATCCCTTTCTTTGCTCACTTCCAGCCCATTTAGGGCTGAACCTCCCTTTGAATACACTGGTAGCACAATCCCAGTCTCATCATAGCCACCTGTTACAAGGATGCTTGTGGGAAATGGGTCAAACCCTGCACATCGTTTCCTTTAAAGGTTTTTCAGTTTGCTTTTGTTTATTCCTACATCACCTGACAAAAAATCCTGGGACGTCACCTGTTGCACACTGTGCTTTTACTTTTGCACTGAGTACTGAACATGTCATGGGCATCACCTGCACCTGGAAGTGGTCTAGCTAGAGCTTCCGTATGGCATGCAACAGCAAGTCCTACTTTCCTAAGCAACCACTTTCAGGCACTGTGGAAAAGAAAAGAAGAATCAGTGGGGAAACAAAATGGAAAAAAAAATACCAGAAAAGGCTGACAATGTTATTGCCACCCTTTAGTAATAATCATTAGCACTGGGTCCCCAGTTCTATGTCCTTCACTGGCAGTTTTAGTCCCAGGGAGGAGGTTCCCAGCGGATCAATCATGTTCATGTAACGTTCACCGCGGTGCTTGGCCAAAAACGGACCCCAGTCAGGCTGTGGAGAGCATACCAGCTTGAGTCGCTGCCATGGAGGGGAGAGAAAAGAGAGTCTCATTTGACGTTATGGAGCAGAATTACAATGCAGAAGAAATGAAGAGAGGCTCATTTAAGATTATTGATGATGGCCCTGCAATGCTCCACTGCTCAGCGTTTGTTTTGCACAAAGTTTTCAAGATTAATAGAGGATAAAGTGCCCAGATTTTAATTATACAGTGTCCCCCACACCATATGAGGGGAGCTCAGAACCACTATTACAGATTGCAAGGCTGTCTTACTGAAGGACATGTGCACAATTACTTAGCCCAATGGTCTAAGCACTGGGTAGCCGCATTAAAATAATTGGATTTCTGTTTAGCATATTTCCCAAAAGTATACAAATGACCAAAAAGTAGTACATCACTACAAATGAACAAAGATTTTAATTTTGAGATGACAAAATGTTTCATTTCTATCTGCAGAAAAAAAAGAAAGAAACAAACGTTAATGTGGCAACAACAAAAAAATTTCTAATCTTTCTGCTGATTTCCTTATTGAATATACAATTTGATCTGTGCATTCAGAGATAAAAGGAAAGAAAGCATATTTCTGATGACTTAAGAGGGAACAATTATATGTTTATTACCTAATAAAGTGGATCAGACCTCTCTATCAGTTATTTTAATCTCTGCTTAATTACCAGTTTGCAACTCTTACCTCCCAAATCAACCATAATAATTTTATGCAACAGACTCAGTATTGAGGAAATACCAGGTTATAGCTGAAATAGCTTCAGCAAAAGCCTCTTCAAAACAGATTCAACTCTTGGGTGTATCTTTTGGTGCACAACTGGAGGGACAGTAAGGAAAGCACCCTATTTTTGTGTCACTAGGTATGCCAGTTCTACACATGTATATTGGAAGTTTTGAAGCCGAACAATTTATCTCAGTGAGAGAAGCTTATGAGACAATGAACAAGTAAATCTAATTCCACATTAGCTCACTTTAGTAGAAGCAGTTGTCGCCTGACGCAGGCACTGCCATGTTCTCTGCACAAGGGCTGGATGGCCCTTTAGACAAGTGGCCTTGTTGCCAACCATGCTCTCCCTTGGGTGTCCCACCACTATGAAAATTCCTCTCCTATGAAATTCCTTTGCTCTATGGGAAGCAGAGATGCTTGGTCTTTTTTCCCTTAGGCATGTGTAGTGTAGCATATTGAGAGACCAAAAAGATTACCCTGTTTTAGTACATTTCCTCTCCTTTTCATTTTTTAAGCATAAAACAGCCCCGATGGGTTTTGCACTAAAGTTGAACTGTAAAAGCGGCTACAGAAAGGGGAGAGAGTTCCTTCTCCCGAGGAGGGAGCAGCACAAGCAGCAGGCAGTGTTGAGAGGGCAGAACTGACAAAGCCTCAAAGACCTAGAATAACAGCATTGAGCTTCCTCAAAAGACACAGTGAGGGCAATGAAGGGATGAAATGCTGACATGAGAAGAACATTGTCATAGCATGCCCTGCAAGGAACGGAGGAGCCAGCAGGAAGGGGACAGGGAATGGTGGGGGGTGTCAGGCAGGGACAGGGCACAGGGATGGAGAGCAGAAGGTGACCAACATGTTTCTGGAGCAGTGGGGGGAAGTGTCAGGAATCCTGCTTGCAAAATAAGACAAGCAGGTTAGAAATAAAGTGCCAGATGGAATTATTTTAAGCCCAGGTGCCAGAAAGGATCAGCTTATTCAAGAAAAAGATGAAGAAGGTGAAAGCAAAGATTTGCCAGCTAGGTTTTATAAGGAGTGGTTTGAGATGTAGGGCAGACGGTCTTTTCATTCATCTTATTCCTGAACTTCAGCAAGTGACACAACCTCCTGAAGCACGTCCCGGATGACTCCAGAATCCAACCATCCCACACTTTTCAAACAGGCAACTCCTGATTGACAACTCCCAGTGCTGATTGCCAGGCTCCCTGCAGCACAGTTGGTGCTTCCTATGTCTACACACTGCTTTTGCAAAAAGGCCAACAAAGCGAGAACAACTTTCTCCCAGTAAAGCAATACCACAACTCATGAAATTTGTAACTCCTTCTAGATCTCAAAAAACAAATCACTCCACAGTTCAGGAGCATTTTGTTGAGGAATGAGGAATAGAAGCTCTACATTTTAAATCAACTGAGCATCTCTTTGCAACACACTAACTAGTTTACCAGAAAGTAATCTTAGCACTATTAGACACTCAATATCACAAAAATCAATGTAAAATAAAAGAGAGAGTCTCCTGAAATCGTATTTTTAAACAGCAAAAAGACAGAAGAATTACCTCAATAAATTTGCCTGGGGCTAGATGCATTTTTATCACAAACATCACTGGGATCCATATGACTGAGCAGGCCAGCATCAGCCACCCAAGCACCATGGACCAGCCGGGGTAATGGTAAACTCCGTAAGTCATCGGCTCCCACTGGTAAAAGCTGAAGCAAAGAATAAACTGGAAACAAGAAAGGAAAACAAATATGTTTGAATAAGCAAAACAAGCCTGCTATGCAGCAAGTGGTAGGTATCCACGCACAGAGCTGCAATATGGAATACAGATAAAAGCACATGCACCTAAGGCAGGGCGCTGCCACAAGTTATAATAAACAGGTCAGAGCCTGAGCCTAATGAGTTTCAAGGAAATCTTGCAAAATCTCACAAAAATCACTGTATTTGTGCCAGAAGAATTGAAATTAGAGTCTTCTACCCAGAGTAATATGCTTTATTACATGGTCTATTGGCAGTTTTACCTAATGTGATTATGCTAAGTTACTCCATTTCACTTACTGTATGAACAGCAATACATTTGCTTACATTGTGCATAATTCAGGAACTTTTGGGAAATGCCTGTGCTTGCAATAATTGCACACAGAAGATTTATGGAAGTATAACTCAGTGCAGACACATATAAAAATGATCAGTTTTATTTCCAGAGATGTGGAGTCTAATGAAAGTCTAATATTAGGCTATTCAAATGTATCAAATATTAGCTTTACAGAGGCAATAATAGAAAAGAATTTATTGCTTAGTTTTGCTTTGTTTCCATTGCATAAAAATTGAATTATGACTGATCAGTGTCAATTTATTTCTCACTGTACATTCACTAAATATTGCATTTGGAAGGAACAACAACAGAACACGCAAGTTTGGAAAGCAAACATGGTCAGTTCAACTTTGTTTTCCTTAAGAAACAACATAATTCCCTATTCCCTGGTTGTGATTACTGGAAGTAGTTACGAACACAAGTCTGATCAGTAGAGGAGCTGAACCACTTGCAGAAAAGCCTTATAATTCCTTTCAGAAGTGTAAAACAGGGTCTAAGGCAGCATCTTGAAAATAATCATTGGAACAAAAAAAAAGAACTACAAAACACAATGTGCCCATGTGTTAATTTTCAACAAGGTCCTCAGAGAGAAAAAAAAAACCCCACTGTCATTGATGTCATACTAATGCTATAGATTAAACTGGGCTATGTCTTCAAACTTCTAAAAGGTGATTTGCAAACTATAGAGGTTTATGGTCAAACAAACAGTTGCCAGTGGGTAGTTAAGACAGATCTACCTGGGTTTCATGTGCAACAATAATGCAGTTCAGTGAAGACAATTGGTAAAGAAAATCTATTTGAGAAAAGTAGACTGTCTTCTTTATACCCGTTGGAGAAATTACTCTCACCGCAAAATTTCATTTCCTTAAAACTCAGGATTTTGCTGAGCTTGCCAAAACTCACTGGTCCCTTCACACATATATTCCTGTCTATGAAAACTAAACCTTTTTCAGTTTTCAGGGGAAAAAAGCCCTCATTCCTGAATTAACAATACTGAAAAAAGCTACTAATTTTATCCAGCACCTTTCCCCCTTTCTCAGAAATAAAAAGATTTACCAATGTTTGTGTTGCTCTGTTGTTTCATTCTGATTTATCAAGCTGAAAGCTTTTGAAATGGCTGAAATAATGATTTCATTCTTGTGCAAAAAAAAAAAAAATGAAAAAAAGAAAAAATTAATAAAAAGAAAAAAGATATGCAGTTAAAGATTGCATCTGCACTTAGGTTAAAATGTAAAGGAAACACTATGTTAGAAATTTAGATAGTAAATGTAGATAATAGTTACTAGATTTGGACTTCTGGACGTGGAAAAACCACGCGTGGCAATGGCAAAATCGAGAATGTGCCATCCTTTTTGATTAAACGGAGACCTAAATGTGAAGTTAAGGATTAAGTAAAGTAGAAGGAAGGCGCTGAGGCGGGAATAACAATGAAGGAAAAAGAGGAATAGGAACAGCAATGAGCCAGGCAAAGCCCGGTCCGAGAGTGGCCCTTTCCCCTCCCGGGCTGGCCGGGGCCGCTCCCGCAGCGCCACCTGCGGGTGCCGCGGGGAAGCGCCGCGCTCGGCGCCGCCGGGCTCGGGAACGGGACACCCCTTTTCCTCTCGCTTTTCTTTTCTCTTTTTCTTTCCCCCAGCCCCCCCCCTTTTTTTTTTTATTCCCCCCTCTTTCTCCCTTTTCCCCCATTTACCTAATTTACCCAATTTTTTCCTTCCTCTTTCCCTATTTTTTCCTTTTTCCTCATTTACCCCCCTTTGTCCTTCCACTTTTCCTCATTTTCCCCTTTTTCTCCCTCTTTCCCCCTTTTTTCCGTTTTTATTAATTTCCCCCTTTTTTCTTCCCCTTTTCCCCTTTTATCCCGTTTTGCTAATTTCCCCCTTTTTTCTTCCCCTTTTCGCTCATTTCCCCCTTTTTCCTTTCACTTTTCCCCTTTCCCCTTTTTTTCTCATCCCCTTTTTTCTTCTTTTTTCCCTTTTATCCCTCTTTCCTCATTTTCCCCTTCTTTCTTTCTCTTTTCCCCTCTCCCCTTTTTTCCTCTTTCCCTCTTTTATCCCCTTTTCCTCATTTCTCCCTTTTTTCTTCCACTTTTCCCCTCTTTTTCCCTTTTCTCCCTTTTTCTTCCTCTTTCCCCCTTCTTTGTTTCATCTCTTCTTTTCCTCCTCTTTTTCTCCCTTTCTCCCCTTTTCCCACCTTCTCTCCCACTTCCTCCCCCCTTTTTCTCACCTTTTTTCCTTTTTTCTGCCCCTTGTTTCCTTTTTTGCGTGTTTTCTTTTTTCCCTTAGAGAAACTGAAGATATTTATATTCCTTATTGAGAAAACAACTATTTCCACCTTTGCAAAAATACCTCCACCTTTGCAGCTAAAACTCTATCACTCAAATTTCCACCTCAACCTTTCCAAATCATCCCTCTTAGATTAGTTTATGACTCAACAGATTGGTTTTTCCCTCACCCAGCCTGACAGCAGGCAGGAGGATGGTGTCCTTTCCTTTCCCTACACATACATATATATGTACAATAATCCATAATGCTGCTATGCAGTGGTTTATCATTGGACCATTTTGCATGATGTGGAGACTCACCATCCCTCCCCTCCAAAAATACCATTAGTTATGCTCTGTTTCTTCTACATCCACGTGTAAGAACACATGCACTTGTGTTTAAGTATCTGCATCCATCTTCTAATTAGTACCCCCCAGAAACATCTTGAATGATGAACAAACAACAACAAAACTCTTTGGAGAAAATATTACCTTTTTTGTTTGTTTGTTTGTTTTTTGTTTTGTTTTGGTTTTTTGCTTACTGTTAAAATAGTCGGGGTCACAAATGCCCAACAGACTCTCCAGAATTTACTTGGCTGGAATCCAATCATCATTTCTATATCTTCACAAAATCTTTGCAATCCTGTAAACATCAAATGTAAAAGCAATTAGGTGTGAAAGAAACTAGCTGTAATTTGCAGTAGAGATCTGGTGCCCTTCCTTGTGCCTAATTACAAAAACAAACCCCGACTTGTTGGTTGAAAACCTCTGTGGAGGATCTAACTACACGGTAAAAAATGGGACTAATGTGTTGGAAACCATTCCAATAAAATATTTACTTCTTAAGGATTAAAGCAAAATCGAGCTGTTGCATAGAGATTAGGTGTTTGGTATGTTTTGGGTTAAAGAATTGATAGTATCTACTGGGGAGCTGCAACTATTTGTATAATTACTTGTACACTTTTTCTGTTTCACTATGAAGATGAGCACTGTTAGTGTCTGTACACTTGACTCAGCACAGGCAATATCTGAGCTTCTCTCTACCTGCTACATGACTGGATTACAACTCTATCCCTTAGCACTGAAACTGATTATTCCCCCCAAAAAAAGTAATACTCAGAATTACTAGACCACCTGTAAATATTTCAAGTTATGTTCAGTGTTGTTTGAACAACCAGATTAACTGACGTGTTAGTCTTCAGATTATTGTATTGATTGCATCTGTAAAGTTACTTGAGTTAATTAAACATGCAAGGTTGGAAAATGGTGTTTCAGCCATCTCTGCAGCTCCTTCCCCGGCCATGCCACAAGGCTGGAAAGGTTGTGCTGGCCAGGAGCTGCCAGTCCCCACTACTTACTAGTAATTTAGCTATTAATAATTTATCCAAAATAATCAAAGCAAAACTAAAATTCATTCCAGCTTTTCTAATTACAGGAAGAAGACAGAGGCCTGGGTTCCAAGCCTGAGCTCACCTGTCACACAAGTGTTTAAAATTTTGGGTCAATAGTATCTAACTTTTACAAAGCGCTGTTCTGCAGCATTTTGTCTAACTTTCATGATGCAGGGATGGGTTAAATATTGGAGAGAAGACATTGAGTAAGGGAAGAAATGCTTGGAACAAAAGTAATAAACTACTTTATGTTCTCATTATCCTTAGAGTCAGGCACTGCAGCTTCTGGCTATAAGAAGGGATAATCCTCAAGCTTGATCCACCTAATTTGGAAGCCTTTCTGTTGATATCAAGGAGAAATAAATCTATCCACCTGACTACCAAGAAATAATAAGCTTAAAAAAGTATCAGTGGTTCATTTTTCAGTGTCTTCTGATGCAGCTTGAAGAAAGCAAGAGGGCTGAGTGGGGTTTGGGCAACCCTGAAGGCCCAGCTGGGAAGGTGAGCACACAGTAAGGCAGCTCAGGCAGACAGCATGTGAGAGAAGAGCTAAAGAACTCTGTAATGATAACAGATAGAGAAGAAAAATCCAGAAATTAAACAATAAGATGGTATCACAATAAGTGAATTTAGGGAAGAGGGAAAAATTGCAACCTGCAGTGGATGTAAGCCTTAAAAACTAAGCCAAGGTGACCCCGATGTCACTTTTTTTTCCTGTAACTGTAATTTCTCTCTGTCTTTTTCTCCTTTCCACTGACTACTACAAGCGTTCTTCTTCAAGAAGCCTTTCCTCTGTAAAATACATGTAATTATTATGACCCCTGGAATCACTGTACTTCAGCACCAGTCTGAGTCATTGTGTCCTTCTCTATTTTGTAACAGAAGTTTGTGTGTCTGGACAAAAGTAACCTCCCAGGTCATTGTGTGAGGGGCCTGAAAGGGTATTTTGGCTGCCACTGAATGATTTGCCCCTGTGTTTTATTTACCTGTGCACCACCAGCAGCGAACTGTGAGGGAGATGCTCACACAGAAGCCACCCATGTGCTGTGCTGAGAACAAAACTAGTTTTAAGTAATTCCAGCAGCAGCATGATGGGTCTTTCCACTAAGTTTAAATGTAAACTCTCTACTTCAGCCACACTTGCTGCAGAGGAGAGACACCTCACTGGAGAGTTACCAGGGGCTTCTGCCTCCAAAATCTGTAAGCTTCATGTAAATGTGCACAGATTTGCTTGAAACTCCAGTTTAAAAATCAGTTCCTTCTTGGAATAGTCAGTAGATATTCACACTTTAAGGCACTTCTAAATACTAGCAGTTCAGGAGTCAAATGCATTCAAATAGATACAAGGATTGCACAGTACTTGTCTCTTTCCAGTGAAAGTTCCACAGAACAATGCAAAGGATGCTTTAGTTAACAAAACACCAAATTATTACTTTTCTTTAAATCCTAGTAAATCTGGGCTGCCTCTCAGATCAGTCAGGCCTGCTGAATAACTTTGGGAAATAAACAATACATGATATTCCAAATCTGATTTTCCCCTCCCTAAAGTAGAATTACGCATTCACAAGTGCTGCAGGTGTAACATCCATTAAAAAGGACGCTGCTGACCTAGTCAGACAACCACTTCACTACTCTGCTACAGAGAAAATGCTCAAAATTACTGATGTTTTTTGCAAACACAGTGCAGCAGTTACCACTCACTGTGACAACAAACCTTCCCCAAAAACAGACTGTCAAAAAACAGATCAAGAAGGAGCACAAAGTTACAGTCACACATTTTCGGTTTTTGACAGTTTTTCACTCAAACACAAGAATTTTTATCTTTAGCATCATGTTACAAAATGTAACAGCAGGAATTATGCTGATGATTAAGTTAATACCCCCAGCTCTAAGATGTTCTTTACCACCCATACACCATAATCTAAACAACTGGAGAATAAACATCTCTGCCAGCTTGGGAAATAAAAAGCTGCATTTGATTGGGCTGTGGAGCACTGACTCTACTGAAAATTAAGTGATTATAAGGAAATAACCAAGTGTGTCCCTTTTTAAATTAAAAATCTCAAGGAGCTCAGCAAGCAGAACATGTAACAAGAACTAAAGACAAATTTATTTCATCATAAAAGTGCCTGCCATTATTGTGCCAACCTGCTTGCCATGAAGAGTACAAGTACACAGACAAAGGTGTCAGTGGAGTGTAAAACAGCAGTTGTCAGCTTGAAAATATATTATGCCAATTTTAAGCACTGCTTGAAGGAATATAACCAGAGCAGCAGCTTTGCTTGTATTTACAACACACAAATCACAAATGTACAAGATGTACTCCTGTGAACAGTCCTTATAAAGTAGCTTTAACACAGTTGAAGTAGCTCTGGTACATTAGTCAAGCAGGTAATGATTGGAAAGCAAATCTTTCCTTTTTCATTTAAAAGACTGGAAGCTTCTTAATCTAGCAAAAGGTTAATTCCAGGGGGTAATCTTTGAAATAATTTATAGCAAAGGCTTTACCAACATCTGTTGATGAACAATCAGTTGGTGCTGAAAGTATGAAAAGAATGATTTGTAATGTGTCAGAGCTTTTCCACATCTGATTACATTAAAGTAATATCTAAGAAAACACTTCTCCTCTAGTCAAGTCCTTCCTTTGCAGTGCCACAACTACTGCTGTATTATTTTATGTTTTTTATAAAAATTAGGATTTTAAGGGATACTGAATTTTCTGGACAAACCAGGCATGAGCCAGAGCAGTCTTTTGCTTCCAAGCCTAGTAAAATGTCATTCCACAAAGGCAGGTTTGTAGTGCTTCTGCCACACAGTGTTCAGAGGAGGAACAGACCTGGTACCTGCTTCCTATTTGCTTTCATCTTTGTTTAAAAACATAGAGAACAAAGAAATTTTACAGAATTCAGTAGTTTTTTAAATATCAAAAATATTTTAAGCACAGAGATTTTATTTTTCGTACTGATGGCAATGACTTTAAAGGGGGCAATCTTTGGCACAGACCAGGTGATGCTATGGATGCTGATAGCCAGGAAGAGTGAAAACATCTAGTACAGCGTTGTTGAGGCATGCTTTTAGCAAACTGAGGAGGGGAAGAAAGGCAAAAAAAAAAACCCCACCAAACCCTTATACTCTTCTCAAGCATTCCCACTTACCATCTCTTACAGAATTGTATCAATTTTAGAGAAACTGGGTTTCATGTCACTTCTAAACCAAATCTAATCAAATTACTTACATTCCAGGGGCACAAAAAAACCCCAAGAATGTTGATTAACTAAAACATGACTGGTCAAAATCAACTTTTCTCTCTTTATTTTGAGTTTTTCCATTATATTCTGTAATGTTTCCTCACTAGTTCATATCTGACTTTGCTTCCAGTCACTCAGGCCTTCTCACTGGATTGGATGTCAGTAGAGATAAAATACACTGCTGTATTCCCATGAAATTAGAGAAAACAAGGAAGGGCTGATTCCCTGTCCTGTCTAGAACATTTTTTGTCTCCAACAAGAGCAACAAATTCTGCATTTGTTGAATTATGTAGTACTTTTTAAAGCACTTATGTTACAGAGTGGATTCCACAACACAGGTAGATCTAAGAATTCAGTGCACAGGGCCAGAACCTAAGCTCATATTGCTATATATACACCTTCAACAGAACATCTGGGATTTTTATGTCTAGTTGATATAAACTGTATCATTCATTCCTACCCACAGCAACAGCAGAAACAGCCTTCTCTTGGTCATTTCTCATACTGAGATTCATACGTCTTTTTGCTTTTGAAGGCAAGTCTTAAGTGGCACCACCACACTCCAGGCATAAATTAATCATCTGGTGTGTAGGGAGATCTTCACAATTCCATGATTCTGTCTCCTGAAAGCTCTGGGCAGGTTTGGGAGCAAATCACCAGCTGGTGGCAATTGTAGCTACAGCAGCATCAGGGTAATTGCACTGCTTTGTACTAACTGAGGGTCTTCCTCACGATTTAATGTATGTCAGCACAGATGAATATAACTGGTGTCACCACTGGGCAAAATTAAACACTCTGAGTAGCTGTGTTTTGGACAAATTACAGGGAAAGATGGATGTGTACATGGGGGGAAGAAAGGGTCACTAAGTGCTTGCTCTGTTCTTATACTCATCTCTAAATACTGGCTTTAAGTTATTGGTGGAAAAGGACTTGAGATTGTATGAAAGTCTTTTGAATATATGTATTTAAAAGAGTTCTATAGGAATGAGGTCCTATCATTCTTCTGTCCAAGATAAGAGACTTTAGAGGCTTTTTATTTAAAAAAAAAAAATAAACAAACCTTACTCCTTTCCTTAAGAACTTCTGTTTATCATGTGCTAAAATGTTGCTTTGACATAGGCTGGCCAATAAGAGTAATTTTTCTTACCATAGATATAGGAAACTCCAACAAGCTCAAAGATGGCAATAATGACAAGAGAGTAAGAAGCTGCATAAGTGTCCACAAGCTGTAACATATACATTCCACCCTAAGGAAAGAGAACACAAAAATTAGGCATTACTTGTGGCACTGAGTTAGAATGCACAGGAACAGGACCCAAGGAAGCATCCAAACATCGACTGGACACAGGCTCATGCTGCACTACAGTTCTTTCCTTCTGGCTGAGTGAATATCAAACCCAACAAGAAAAAAAAAAACATTTTGGTAGCTAAGACAGCTTGGGAAGACTTTTAATTGAGTCCTTTAAGATTAAGGACTGAACTGTGATCAGACCTACTACCCGTAGTGTCTCTAACCACATAATGCTACATCAAAAGTAAAACCACCATTGAAACCAGAGCTACCATAATAATGAGTCCATTCCACCTGTTTGGAAGGGATATAATATCTTATCTCCAGGCCAGAGGTCAAGAAACATAATTCCAGTGGAGGAAGGACTGAATCCATCCTAGGCTTTAGAACAGTGAAGTTGGCCCGGTAGGGGATGAGGGAAGGGGAGGAAGGAAGGGGAGAAGGAAGGGGAAGGGAAAATAGTAAGATTTTGTGCATCTCATCTTGAAATTGCTGAGTTTGTAATGTTGGAGGTATTAGTGGAGAAAATACATGGAAGATTATCAGTGGTAGATGGGAATTCCATTGTTAACTCCCCAGTTTGACAGGACTATCAGTACATGTCTAATCTTGAAGGCAAGGCACCCAAAAGAGGTGTGCATGTTTATATGGCATACAAAGGTGGGTTTTTTCCTTAATTCATAGAATCGGTTGAGTTGAAAAGGACCTTAGAGATGATCTTGTTCCAACCCCCCTGCCGTGGGCAGGGACACCTTCCACTATCCCAGGCTGCTCCAAGCCCCGTCCAACCTGGTCTTGGACACTTCCAGGGATGGGACATCCACAGCATCTCTGCCTAACCTGCACCAGGGCCTGCCCACCCTCACAGGGAAGGATTTTTTTCTAATATCTAATCTAAACCTGTCCTCTGTCAGTGTGGGTTGAATATCTAGTTTACATCACTACTCTGGAGATGTTTGAATAGGGAAGATTTTAAAAGTCTGATTCCCAGAGAGATTTGAACAGCAAAGTCTTTTAATTTTATCTCAGTCAGAGCATCCACTAAAAAAAAATAAAGGCTTTCAGGCTCACCCTGTGTCACAGGCAGCAGAATTCAACTAAATTTTTTGCAACTTGTGCAGAAGGAAAACGGCCAACAGAGGGGGATTGGGGACAGACAGTGATGCTCAAAGACAGTGTTATTACCTGAGTGATCATAGGAAATCCCATGATGAAAAAGGACACGCAGCAGCAGAGAGTGAACAGTGCCTTGTGTGTACGTAAGTATCTGGGGAACTCATCTGACACAGAGGTCACGATAGTCTCAATAGTGGCAAACTGGAAGACAAAATAAAGGGATTCATTTCAGTGCACACAGTGTGTTCTAAGTGGTCCAACCGGATTTAAAAGAACATAAGGGAGTATTTTGCATCCTGGCTGTTAAATACTCAGGTGTCAACACCAAATGATTTCATCATTGATGGCCTTACTTCATTCCTCTTTTTGGAAACTGGTTCACTGCCCACATGGAAAATAGTTGTTAATCTCATGGTCCTCCAAAGAAATAAACAGGAAAAGCAAAAGGAAAAGAATAGGACACAAAAGCAGCTTACCATAGTGTCTAATCCAAGAGTTAGAAGCATCAAAAAGAATATTATGGCCCAGAAGGGAGAAAGGGGAAGCCTAGTTAAGGCTTCTGGGTAAACCACAAAAGCAATTCCAGGACCTAGAAATAAGAAAAGTGAAGGTTATTAGATTCAGTGTCTCTTATATAAAGAAATATTTAAACCTTACAGAATTTAATTTCTGATTAATTTTTATTTTCAGTGTAAGATTCAAATCACTCATTTACCCCTACTTTCCAAGCAGAATACATATTCAACCAGTGTACCAATGTATTGGACCAGATACAAAAAACAAGCAAAATTTGCCTACTTTAACCATGTTTCTGTCCTGCTCTGTGTTCAAATTCCTCCCACTGTCCCTGCCAATTAGCAACCCAGCCCTAGGCCATCATGGCAAACACCCACACCTCAGTGTTGTAAGGATAAATGGAAAAGAAAACACTCTTCTCTAACTCATCAGTCAAATGAGAAGAGAACAGAAAAGATGCCCAGATGAATCTTAAAAAAAATCCACAAGCAAACCTGATAAAATGCAGAGCACAAAAAAAAAAAAAAAAAAAAAAAAAGATAGGATCTTTTAAAGCCTTAACCAGGAATTTTCCATTCTGTTTGTTTGTTTGTTTGTTTTATGTATTGGGCTCTAATTTCTATTGTCTGTAAAGAAAAAGTATTTTTACAAGTATGCTTAGATTTGCCTGGGAGCAAAGGCTGCAAGGCTGCAGTGGCAACATTACACTAGGTGGCACCTCTTCTCTACTCATCCCAGATAAAGGAATTCCCACTTCAAACACTCGGAAAGATGTTTCCAGCCAGGCAAGATACAAATGAGAGCCCAACTGTACTGATGCTTCATGCCAGGAGAATGAGCTCCCCCTTCTCTCTGTCCTGGACATTTCTAATCTAATCATTGCACCCTAGTTCCTCCAGCTCCACACGTGGCTTCTGTTCAAGAAGGAACTGCTGCTCGCTCACATGCTGAGAAAAGCACAGGTTCAGCATCATGTCAGCTCATCTCCTCAGGCAGCATGTGGAGAGTTTGGGGTTCCTTCCGAACAAAAGGCAAACACAAGAGTTAACAGCACAGTAAAAATACCCCAAAACCAACACTGCACATGGCTCAGTGCTGCTCCCTTTAAAATGTGCTGTGCAAAAACATGACTTTTTGAAATAGGAAGGTGCAGGTAGAATATTATATTTTACAAACACTTCTTTCATCTCTTAATTAAAGATTTCTTCTTTATTATTGGAGATAAGGGCTCTGTTTAAACCGGTTTCCTGTGAGTAGGAGTTCGATTAAGTCTCAGTATAATGAGTTCCCATTAATCACGCTTTTGGGAAAAGTTAAATTATAGAATATGAAACTGCACATCTCTCCATGCTGACCCCTCATAACTGTCCTGGATAACCCATGCCTGGTGGCATCCAACGACAGGCCAACTGGCTCCCACCCTTTCCATCTTTGGAGCTTAGTTGAGCATGAACTCTTCCTGGAAGTCTACTAAAACCAGGAAAACTCCAAATATTTTATTTCTGTTGAAACTAAAAGAAATCAAATTACCTTGAACTTTCATTTAAAATTACTAATATGTTTCAACTGTGTTGTGTTCTTAATCAGAGAGCAAAAGAAAAAGAGATGATTCTGTCTTTCCCTCCATGGTGTTTTATTTGCTCATCAGATAGATAAGCTTTTCCTGAAGATTCTATATTATGTTTTTCAGATTAGTATTTTAGGAGGAAAAAAAAGGATAAAACCCTTCCCATTTCCATTAACATTTTCATTCAATGTTTTGAAAACTCGAAGGGAGATTGTGTTTCATCATCGTTTTGACTTTTTTCTCCTTCACCGCAAAAAGAAACACATAGACAAGGACAAGAGCTGATTCTTTTTCCCACTTTTTGAGTATGCTTAATTATGCTTAACTATGGTAATTTAATACACGACCTCAGACCACAACTACCCCTAATCTTCACTCTCTTCCTACTGCAAAGTCATCTGCTATTACTTCACTAAATTTTGTTTCCCCCTATCATGGAGAGCAGCAAAGTCTCACCCTTGTGAAATAATTTGAAGTGGCCTCAGAGGGCTCTTACAATCACTCTCCTGGACTTACAATACACTTGTCCAGTGACAGCAATTTCCACATTCCCTGGAGCAACTGCTGAAACAGCTGGGAGCAGAGATCTCCAGCCAGCCTGGTTGCTCTCTCAAGGACCACCAGCCAGCACTCAGCAGAAAAGGGGTTTTGATCTCCTGTGCTGAATTTTGCACCATCTCCAGGGAGATGCACCTGCTGAACCAAGTGTTTCCTCCACCACCAGTCCTGTCTCTCCATCCCACCTCTGTCCATCGCTTCGGAGCTCCCACTGCAGCTCCACTCAATGACTCTAACTCCTTATAAGTACTTTTGGTCAGTGCAGTCTGGCTTAGATTTTGAGGTTGATTTGGTTTGTTTGTTTGTTTCAGAATGGAGGTAAAACCTGAAATAAAAATATTAACTTAAATATTACTCCTAAAAACACCTGGCCTCACAAGGGGTTTTTCAAATGTAATGGTCTAATCTGTCCAGAAAATGGGGGCAATGATACTCTTCTGTTGCCACTCAGTGGCTGACAAAGCAAAAAGAAGAGATGAGGCACTGAATAGTGAATTGATATTACATGAGCCTGCAAGTTCAGCATCCTCTACTACTTGGTGTCAAGAAGCAGTTTGTCTGCTGATCATACTGTGAGATTCTCTCAGAGCCTATATCCCTCTCTATCATCCCTCTAAAATTATCATCAAAATTTGATAGGATTATAACTTCTCTGAATCTCAGCCCACAAACTCCTCGCCTCCTATCTCCTGCTGCTTCACACCAAAGTAGGGCCAAGAGGGTACATCCTATGAGGAGTGACTGAGGGGGCTGGGATTGCTGATCCTGGTGAAGGAGCTCAGAGGAGACACCTTATAGCTCTTTACAACTCCCTGAAAGGAGGTTGTAGCCAGATGGGGGTCAATCTTTTCTCCCAGAAGCAGCAGGACATGAGGAGATAGTCTCAAGCTGTGCCAGAGAAGGTTCAGAATGGATATTAGGCAGAATGTTTTCACTGGAAGGGTAGTTAAGCATTGGAAGGGGCTGCTGAGAGAGGTGGTGGAATCACCACCCCTGGAAGTGTTCAAGAAATGACTGGCACTCAGAACTACAGGTTAGTTGGTATAGTGGTGTTCAGCTCTGTCAATTAAGACCTTTCAGATCCCTGCTTATAACCATCTCACTTCACTAATGAAGATCATCTAATTGGTTCTTCAGAAATGTTTTACTTCCCTGTGGAGGTATCCCCTTGCTCCCCACAGTTCAGAAGCTCAAGCCACTTCTCACACTATATTTCTCCCACCTTCCACACTACAAAGCCTACCCCTCTCCCATCCAAAATTCCCACCACCAGACAAGACTTTTACCTTGAAGAGAATTTGACAAAAAGCAGCAGAGACAGATGAAAAGGCCAATAATCCCTTAGACCATGTGAAGGCGACATCCCACCCTACCCTCTCTTAGTCATTTACACAAAAATTTAAAATGAGTTTCAACTTACTTCCTTCTCTTACCAAATAAGTGATAAGAGGCTTCAAGTAAGACCTTGGCTTCCCAGTGTACCTTCTCCTGTATAAAAATGCCTACATGTGTTTTACTAATCCACACCAGTTTGGAGCTGTAATTCCCACCTCCAATATCAATGCCATCATTAATAACAGAGCTGAAAGTGATACCAGGTGCCTGCCTAAGTAACAAAATGCCAGTGTACCCTACCTTGGTCTGCCACAGCTTCAATATTCACTTTGAGTTCATTTGCCATGAAGCCAATAACTGAGAAGATGACAAAGCCTGCAAATATACTTGTGGCACTGTTGGTACATGTGACTATCAATGTGTCCCTGGAAAGGAAAAACAAGACGATATGACACATTGTTGAGAAACATGCAAGGCAGGGTTTATACACATTTCAGGAATCTCTCATGAGCACACGTCTTGTGGGAATGCTGGTGAAGGCACACTTTTGCACTTGTCAGGTGTTTTTGATGCTGATCAGAGAGCACAGAAGTCTTCACACCACCACCAGTGATCAGCTGTGCAAGTTTCCATCATCCACATGCCATGTAGGAACCACAGGCTGTGCAGGAGGACAAGCATTTCTGCCCTTCCCTCTCTGAAGAAGATAACATGATTTCTAATACATTTTTAGCTCTTTGCTCGTGAGGATATCTGCTCACTATTACTACATGTGGATTAACAACTACTGTCCAGGTAAGGCAATTTTTGTCCTGTATCCTTCTTGTGTTTATACCCAAAATTCCAGGTTTAAGCTTCCTGTACCTTGCAGAACTCACTCAAACACCTTCCCATCTGTAGAGGATTCCTTGGTATGTTTTTCCACTGTTGTTACTATTAAGAGAATCTCAAAAAATCTATACCTGAATGTCTTACTATGCTGGACATGTCAAGACACATGGCTTGACAGGAAACCAGCCCTTGTGAACCCCATCCATAGTTATTACATTCTTGATAAGATGTTTTTTTAAACAATATGTGTGTCCAGAGGACTTCCTCATAAACTACTACAACTTAGGCACAAACAGGTCACTCACTTTAAATGTCTGGGGTTTTTATGTTGGCTAGAATTGTTTATTCCTACCTCTATTTACTTGTCAGGAACAGAATGAAATACAACCTGAAACGCTGTCAAGAACCTCACTGAGCTGACAAACTTCTAGAATTTCCAACAAAGCACCTCTTAACAGGAATGATTTGGTTAATTCTTTGGGTCTACAGGGAAAAAATGACAATGTTCTGTTTGAAGTCATTATGTGTTAATCTTCTTCCAAAACCTAAATAAATTGAAATACTTTAGGTATTCACTACGAAGTTTATTTATGTAAATGTCTTGCAATTACAGATTTTTTAACTATGCTTAAGGTGTAACTGAAAAGTATAATTTTATCTGCAGTTTTAGAATGTAATGAATATAAAAATTAAAAGAGAAAATAGTCATGCTTCATTTCACTGCTCAAGTTGTGTTGTAAAATTAAAAAGAAGTCACTGAGCTTTTCTAATTATTTCTACTTCAGTCTCCAATATCCCTCTCTAACATAAGTAAAGCACGTATTTGATATTAGAATTGTAAGATTTTAATACTCCATTACCATGTAATCCCTTCAAAATTTTCATTAACACTTTCCAAACTCCATAAAAAATTGCTAATTTAGTACTGAAATTAAGCATGATGCTTATCCCATTTTTTTTACCCTGATATTCTGATTGTATTAATTCATCAATGAAAAATCAAAGCCCAGAAATAGCATTTTCAAAAAGAGGAGCCAAAGGACTTCTGGGTGTGACTTACTGAGTATGCAGCACTTTTACTTCTCATCTGTATTTGGGAATAATAATTCTATTACAATATTTTTGAGAGCTAGTAAAAATGTTTTTGAAATTCCTTTTAAAAGAAAGGTAGATCAGGGTTTTAAAGTATTTTGTGTTCTGTACTCAGAAATCATAAGGCAGTCAAAATCTCAAGGAGTGTGTGTTTTAAAGTCTTGTGTTGGGAAAGTTTTTAAACCTCCTCTTGGGACAGTCCCTGTGATGCTCCTGCCTGTATTAAATCAGCACCTCCATCACTGCATAAATGTTTGCTTCAGACTGGTTTTAAAGACAGTAAAATACCAGGAAAGCTCTCTACTAGTTCCACTTGCTTTTATTTTTAACATCTGCAGCCATTTATCTGGCAGGCTTTTGGATAAAAAACTATACCGTGCTACCAGAATATTGACTTTTTTCTTTGTAAAAACAACTCTCAGTGACTTCAAATAAAAGGGATTTTAAATGTCACAACACGAAGTAACTTCATACATGTAAAACCATACTAGGAGCAACTGGGAAAAATAACGTTTAGGAGATATAAGAGTCACAAATATGGAAGGTGAAGGTTAAACGCCTGCATGTCTCACAACATCAAACTTCAGCCTATTCTGCACACGGGTTGGGCTGCTCTTCAGCAGAGGCTGCCAACTGGCTCTGTTTGGTGCCACTGCTCACAGCTGCTGACAACTTCCCAGATTGCCTTTCAATCTCATCCTGCTGATTCTGAAAATGAAGAGCCAAGAGGAACTCTAATAAACCTAAGGATCCTCATGAGAGTAGTAGATTAGGACCTGGGAGAGGAGACAATGCACAAACCCCAAAAAATATTAAAGGTAAAAATACACCACACACACAATTTAAAAAACAAACAAAACTAAAAAACACAAAACAAACAAACAAACAAAAAATGACAGGAAAAATACAAGAGAAAAAGAAAAAGACACAAGGGAAAACACAAAGGATAGAAAAGGACACAAGAGAAAAAGACACATAAGAGGAAGGTCTTACATACCAGATTTCTGCAAGTTGGAAGATGACTGGTTTTGGACCAGCTTATTTAATAAAAAAATGTTTTTCACTCTTACATACCTGTAGCAATTATTATGGAATTTGTTGTAAGAAGAGAGAGTAATTAGACCTCCCCATGCTGCAGATAAGGAAAAGAAAATCTGAGTGGCAGCATCCTTCCAAACCTGAGCAAGACAAACAGGAGAGGAAACAGCTTCAGGAAACGGTCCAATAACACTGTTGAATGTTACTGAGAGGGGATTGACACTTAAGGACTTTAAATGAACTTCAGAGCAATGGTTGTCAATAGAATATTAAACAGTGAAATCCTGCAATGGAATGCATCATGCCCATTTGATGAGGAACACTGTTCATGTTGAGCCCATATGAAAGGACCATACAAACTTTGCAGTATGTGGAAGACACAAAACCCAAACTATATTACTTGATGCATACCAGTTCAAACACATGCAGGAAAAAAAAATACAAATCAAGAGGAAAAATTTGCAGCAGATACTGATGTTTCATCTGCCAGTGACCCTAAATAATACTTCATCCAGGTAAGATGAAGAAAAAGTTTCCACAGAGGACAGTAGTGCCTCTGCACACAGAAAATGCTTACAACAGACACCAAGAGGTCTGTATGACTTATCCCCCCCAGCAGCTGGAAGTACAGTAGTAAACCCACCATAGCATCAATTAGCTTTTCCCACTTTGGTGTGATGAAGTACCAGATTCCATCTCCAGCTCCAGGGAGAGTTACTCCTCTTATAAGAAGGATGATGAGAACTACATAAGGGAACGTAGCTGTAAAGTACACCACCTGGACAGACAAAAGAAAGGTTATTGGAAGGGCTTATTTGGATAAGAAGAGAGGAGTCTGAGAGACAACAGTCGGGGGATAAACCAGGAAACCAGCAGGGTTATTTCCCAGGAAAACTGAAAGTTTGCAGCTCTTCTTGCTGCTGGAAACAGGAATAATACCAATAGCAACAAAGGTAAGAGCTGGGATGCCAGACAGAGAGCGGAAGAGGGTTTCTCTCTCCATATGAAGAGGAAAAATAGGAATTCACAGCTAAAGGAAAATATTGCTTCTGATCACTGCCCAGAGTAAACTACCACAGTTCGATGTAAATTAAATGAGCAATACCATTCAATAACACTTAAATGTGTGTGGGTTTTTTCCTATATATTTCCATATATTTTCCTGTATTTAAAAAATAAAAATAAAAAAAGAAAACCTAAATAATTTGTACCTCTTAATAATTGCATATCACAATGGTGATGTTTATGGTCCAAAAGGAAAGTCAGTGAAATGATCTAGATAGAACTAATCATCATTATGTCTAAATACAGAACAGTGATTGTATGTTTAATGTCATAATAATTATCTAATACAGAACTCTCTCTGTGGTCATATAAAATGACTAGAATATGGCCAGTTAAGCTCTACACTTGACACAAAAGCATTTCAAATATTTTTCACATTAACCTCTGAGGCTTAAACAAACCATAATCATGTCATGACATGTTGTGGTATCATATCATGGAATGGTTTGATCGGAAGCGACCTTAAAGATCATCTCATTCCAAACTCCTGTCAGGAGAAGGGGCACCTTCTACTATCCCAGGTTGCTCCAAGCCCTGTCCAGCCTGGCCTTGGACACTCCCAGGGATGGAGCAGCCACAGCTTCTCTGGGCAACCTGTGCCAGGGTCTCTGTGCCCTCAGGGAAGAATTTCTTCCCACTATCCCATCTAACCCTGCCTTCTGTCACTGGAAAGCCATTCCCCC
>JAWWEU010000158.1:3685585-3710440 GCA_035583155.1 Acropternis orthonyx | reverse complement strand
GTTGCGCTGCCCTTCAGTTTACATTAATGCCTCTAAAGGTACGGACCAAATTAAAAGCTACGAGGCAGCAGTCCAAGTATTTTGGTCGTGAAGACCGCCAAACCTCTCCTAGAGTCACAGAGTTGACTTATTTTGTTTTGCTAAAAAATTGAGAAAACTCATTCTTCACGTTCTTTTGCAAGCAGTATTTCTGCTTTCTCCATCAGCACTGAAACGTGACATTGAAGTTTCACCTCTGGAAAAGGGAAATCGATCTCCTTTTTTTTTCAGAAAAGGCAAGAGCACCCCTCTTTCCCATGTGCCCCTTGGAAGGCTCTTGGAGGGGCAAGGCCGGAGGCTCTCACTGAGGACCGGAGCCAAAGATCCGTCCTTGGTCAAGAGGGAAACGCCCGGAGAAGCACGACTGGGCTTTCAAACATTTCCCCTTGTCCTACCCCTCCGGGCAGTACAGCCCAGCTCGCTGCCACCTCTGCCCTCTCCCACGCAGTGTGGGATGGAGACACCTCCTCTTGGTCTAAACTCCGAGTTTGGATACTTTGGAGTTTGGAGTCTGGATCTCAAAATCAGAACAAACCCCTCCAGCGTGGGGTTTTAACGCCCTGGTTAATAGTCGGAAGATTAATTAAAATTATTTTTCTGAACTCCTTCTCTCCGTCGCTCTCAAACGTCTGTCCCGCAGGCGAACCGTTGTTCCTAAGGGATTAGGGGAAAGCACCTGTCTGCAGCTCACACCAAACACATCCCACCCCTCCCTCTGGGGCTGGGGGTCACCCACCCTCGTTGTAAGGATCCTCTGCCTGGGAGGATCCCTGTCTGCTTCCCAAAGGGAGCTGGGAGGGAGAGAGGCTGCGCCAGGGCGGGAGGCTCGTGGTCTTTCCAAAAGAAAAAAAAAAAAAAGGGAAGGCAGCCCCTTCCTTCCCCGAAAGAGCCCCCCGGGGACCCCGGAGGGTGGTGCCAACCCCGCGGGGGCTGCCCGCAGCCCGGCGCCCTCCGTGGCCCGTGTAGCGGACGAGCAAGTCTTAATTACTTTGTCAAAGATGCAAAATAGCATTGATTTATTTTTCTCTCTTCGCTGGCCATCCTTCCTCTTCCCCTGCCCCTTCTTTGCACATAAACAAATCCTCCAGCGAAGGCGGGGGAGCTGAACCCCCGCGGGCGGGTTTGGGGCTGTGCCGGGCCCCCAGCCCCGCTGGCTCGGGGGGTCCCCCCGCCGCCCCGTCCCCCCCATCACACGCACTTTCCTGTTTTTATGTTGTATTCGTGTCGTGCCTCAGTGGCAAAAAAACAAGTCACGACGGGAGCAAGCGATGACAAGCCTCCACAAACACCCCAAATACGCCCACAGTTCCCATCCCTGCGCTAAACTACCCCGTCCTGGTTACTTCATGACGGAGTTAACCATTGCAGCTATTGATCTTAAGTCCTTCCTTCCCATCCCAAAGTTCTCCTAAAAGGGATTGGGGCAGCCGCTGCAAGAGCCTGCACCTCTTCCCCGCTGGTTTCTCCCACGACCTCCATCCGCAGCCTTTGCGACCTCCGCAAGTGCCACCCTCTGAAGTGTCGGGAAGGGGAATTCAGCTTGTATGAAGCAGTTCCCACATCACGCTAACCCATGCACCTCGCGAGAGGTTTCCTTCTTCCCTCCTCTCCCAGGGCTCACTATTTTTTGGGTTTTTTTCGGTCAGGGAGCTTCCCGGCAAATCCAAAGAAAACCCCTCCGGTGGGAGTTCTCCAAAGCAGACGGCCAATTACACTCTTCTCTTCCTAAAATCCTAAAGGCAAATACAGTAGCGAGGACGAGGAAGGGTGTGAAGACGCCGGGAAAGGTATTTAAATAGCCGTTTAGGATTGCGATTGAGCAGCCTTTTTGTTAAAGGCAATTAGATTAGAGATGTTAAACGTTAGCTGTGAAATGCACTGACTCGATCTGGATCGAGTATTTGACTTGCAGTCAAATGCGTTTTTCATCTGATCGAGTTCCTTCCATGGGGAGAGGACACTGAACTCAGGCAAGTCCTCAGCAAGTGTGAAGGGCGCAAGAGTCCGAGAGATGGGCAGGTCCCCATCCGTTCTCTGAGAATGCAGAGCTGCTCCCCGGTGAATAAACCTGCCCTCACCCAGGGCTTTGGAATGTTGCAGAGAAATTACCGTTTTGGGCAACACGGGAAAGTTAATATATGTGTAAAAAAGGTTATGGCTTTTCTTATAACCAACATTGGGTTTAAACCCTTTTGATTTCACTCTAGCAACCTATCATGCAAAACCAAGAACAATATTGTACTCGCTCAGTTAGACATATACATCAGCAAAAGCCAGATCTTGCCAAGAGAAACTTCACCTTCAATTTCTTCTATTTCCCTTTTAATTCTATCTATATACAAAGAACTGTACAGCCTTCATTCCCCTGAACAGTTCTCCTGTTCAAGAGAGCATGGACCTTTCTTAAGGCAAAGAGTCACCTTATCAGACTGCAGCATTTTACCTCTCTCAGTTAATTATATTCAAATAATGAAGAGACTGTAAAAATCTTTCAAGTGATAATTACCTGTTACTTTTCTCCTGCAAAATGCCCCAGGCTCATCCTGTTATTACCTCCACTGTACACTTTCTGATTAGCTTCCTTCCAATTGCTGAAGTCACATAACTCACTGGAAGGCCCTTGGATTTTCAGATAATTGTCAAGATCTGGTATCCTTATTGTAAAAGGAGTTCATTCCCTAAGAGGTTTAACTCCTTCACTGGAGACCACTCCAAATAGAATTAATAGAAAGGGGGATCAGGTGGGGGGAAAACAGAGGTATCTGGAGGAAATTTCTGTGCCACTGGCCAGGCATTTATGCTCCTAACAGCTATTTCACCCAGATATGCATGTTTATTCATTTGTCCAGCCATTTGCCTTAACCACATGGCATAATCTCAATATATGGCCTAATAACCACAGGTTTGAACTTCCACTTTGCGGTAGAACAAGGCAAGCATGTATTTAAAAAAAAAGAAAAATAAAAAAGACAAGTAGATGCTAAATAGATTCCCATGATTTACCCATGAGCAATCAAGTCAGGGATATTTTGTTTTCAGACTTAGCCCACCCCAGCCACACTTCCCCCTCTTCAGATAAGATTGTACCTGTCCTTGCATTGCAAACAAGTAATTTCTTTTAGTTGTACAAATACACAGTACATTGTGTTAGGACAGAGTACAGACAAGCCTCCTTGAATCCATGCTGGCTCTGTGGCGGGAGAGCTGCACAAACACATACAGGAAGGCTTTGCAGAGCAATTCAAGGGCATCTGGGTGTCATCAAGCAGGTCACTTTATCTCAACCTGGGCACAAATGTAAGAGGGGTGATGTACAGTGGCTGTGGCAGCTGTGGGGCAGAGAGGTTGGAACAGAAGCAGATCGTGGCTGAGAAGAATGTGGCAGCAGCCCTGATAACAGACAGAACAGGGCAGGGAAACAAGGACAAGGAATTGCAAGCAGGAGAACATGGAATCACATTCACAGGGAAGGTTCATCTGCAGAAAAGTGCCTAAACCACCTGCAAGCATGGGTTTGCTTGGCACGCTGCCTCACTGTTGAGTCAGGAGGCATCAACTCAGCTTAATTTCAATATTAATAGAGATTAACACTCTAAAGGACACTGCCTGAAAAGGGCAGTTCTCCGAACTCTGCTATCTCCCTCACTTGTTACCATGCAAATATACGTGAAGTTTTGAACTCTTGATCAGAAATCAGGGAAGAAACATCATAAAATTAGAGAAAGTTGATTTTCTAAGCAGATTCCCTGTGAGGACACCACAAGTATCACACTGACCAGAGACTAGCAGAAAACCAGTCCATTTTAACACCTTTCACTCACTGACTTATTCACTTTTGACAGTTGAGTGGAAATGAAAAATCATGCCATGCACCTCTGTGAGGCTTTTGGTGAGCTTTCCCAGGGAGTCAGCAACACTGGCTGTATGGTCCCATTTTAAGGAAAAAAAACATAATAAATGTAGTAATGTAACTATTTCGGTATTTCACAAGGCAAGTCATGACAGTCATTTGGATTATGATTGGGGAAAAAAAACCCCAAACAAACCTTTAACTTCTTCTGTGGTTTCTCATACGAAGTTCTAGGTTTGTTTAAACAGGAGCTCTCCACATTAAGTTTTTTTCCCTCTTTTACCATGAAAGGTGAAATCCCCCAACACAGAGTGAATTGAGCATGGTGATTGTCATATAGAGATGACAAAACTGGGATCCTTCTGTCAGCATGAAAAACCCCCACCTTTCATCTTGCAGAGTGCCAGTTGAAGAAGCCATCTGTTTAGGATTGGTAAGTCAGCTCAGTGATGGGATGTAAGTCTAAATCAGTCAGTGGCTTGTAATACACCCATAGGCAGTGAATTTTTAAGGTCATAAGTTAAACCTAACATTATTTTGGCTGAAGAATATGTGCTAAGGGCAAATTTTCAGCTGCAGCTTCCCTTAGTGGGCCATGTTTTTGGAGGACATTAGTAATTACTCCCTTGCTGAATCAAGCTGGTCCCAGTATGCTTGGAACAGCTCTGTGGGAATATACTAGTGGAAACACTTCACACCCTCCTTAGCAGACTACCAGTGTAAATCCAGAGGGAGTCCCTGTTCTGGGGTCTAAGCCTTAGGTATGAGAGTGCCGGGTGTGCCAACACTGTGCAGCTGGGAACTACCCTGGGCTGAGGAACAGGAGATGGGGATGTATTACAGAGCCACTTTTCAGCTCCATTACACTGTCAGATGGCTCGAAGGGGCTGCCATCACAGCAGAGAATCTGGCTTACAGCTTGTACACATGTGGCACTTATTCAAAGCTTCCTCAGCTGTTAGTCAGAACTACACAATCCTAGAGTGTCTGCACTTCACTAAGCACAAAACTATGCTCTATAATCCCACAGTGCTTATCTGGTCATGCTGAACTAGACCTGACTTGTAGCATACCTTCAGCTTCAATTCTGAAGGGACAACTCCAACATCATCTGCAATAAAAAGCTCACACATCCTCAGATGATCTGTGCTTTCCATTTAGGGTATTTGGTGCAAATCAAAGACATTGAATTGCTTAAAAATTGAAAAAGCAAGTAAGCCTCTCCCAGGATATATATTGAAATCAGGTTTAAGCATTTCCTTGAGCATAAATTTCCAAGTAGTTAGAATGACACTGTTCTCCAAATGTGCAAGAGTCATTGTTTAAATGATCACTTTGTTAATTCCTATGCTCCATCTTCTGTCATTCTGGGTAGCTTCAACTATACTTCAATTCCAAATATCTGCAATGCCCTGGTCATATGAAAAATTCAAGGTGATCCACTATCTAAGATGATGGAAAACTGAAGTCTGACTTCAGTGTCAAGACAATTTTCTTAACAAGATTCTCAGCTCACTCCTGTACTTGTCAGTGAGATGGTAAGAGGTGTAAGAAAAAGGTCACCAGAGGTACTTCAGTAGTCAGTTTCCCCTGAGTACCTTTTTCATTTAATCTTTCTTTACACTTTCATAACAAAGTGTAATGTCCCCATAAATGAGTCACCCCATTTATTTGGGATACTCAGGATGTTTTCTCATCACATTGCAAAGAACTTAGCAGAGTACAGCTAAATACCATAATTTCTCATCTGCAGCTAAAGAAGCACACAAACAGCCCCAGCACAGGCAGGCAGGGGATGAACTGGAGAGGGGAGGAACATAACAAAGATGATGTGGGACTGGAGCTTAGCTCTGCCACGAGCCCCCCAGGTGACCTCAGGCACATCACTTCAACTGAGAGTTTGAAAGAACACGGGCAGCAGCCTTCATCCTTTCTCCTCCTGCTCAGTAATACATTCTTCTGACTTCAAGGACTTCATCCAATTTCATATCCCCATGTGTAATCTCTCAGTTGATCCCAATAGTCTTAGACAAAAGCATTCATGTAACTAACTTTAAAAAGTATTAGAAATCTTCATTTTAGGCAAATGCTTGAGTTATGCATGGTTATGCTGGCAGCCAGGAGGAGGTTTCACATATTCAAGTAATTAAACCAAAGGAAAGTGGTCAAACATCTCTTACAAATACCTTTGGGCTCAGGCATTCCCTGCTGACTGCCCCTCTTTTCCTCAACAAACACGCAGTTCTGAGGGAATCTCTGATGGCTTTGCTGTGTTGTCCTGCCACTGCTCACACACAACTCCCCCTTTAGAAAAGGTGAAGACACGTGACTGACTGACATAAGAGACATCTATGCACAAACCAAGAGACAGCCAGAAACCAACATTTCTCCATTCAAAACACCCCAAAACAGGCCCTCAAAATTTTATGGATTTGTATTTGTTCATATGGATTCATTCTCTGACATTTCTCTGCTATTTTATCTTTTTCTCTGGACATTGTGCAATGAGTGAGCAAGCAGTTGATGTGCGTGCTTGATACTCTATCAGTTTGTGTCTTCGTGTTAGGGAGAGAAACCTAAGAAGTCTTTAGGGGGCCATTTTATACTTTTAGACCTCAACTAAAGCTTCAGTTGTCTGCCTGGAGCTCAGGAATGTCTGAGCTTACCCAGGCCATGGACCACAAGCTTTTACACACCTACTTTCCATGGTTATCTGCTGAACAACCCCTCTTCCCAGGTGGCAGTCACTTGTCACAAGAGACCAAGTTACAACAGCCAAGAAGAGCAGAAGAGAAAGGAAATCCATGATCTATTAGCAGGCAATCTTCTTGACTATCTTAACAGCAGACTTCAATAAATCTCTTACAACACCTCTTTACTTGCCCTGACCTTATTGTGCAGCCCAAGCTGGAAGAGCAGCCCCATGGAGGGCACTCTGCAGAATCCCACATGGCAAACAGGAGAGCCTTTGCCAAAACAGCACACAGGCTGTGCAAGAAGTGAACAACAAACAGACCAGACCCTCAAGGCTGTGGAAACCATGAGTGGAAACACCCACAGTGCAGATTTCACAGCTCTCTCTGAGACACCATGGACTCACTGACTCCCTGGATTCAGACAAAGCCTGTCACTGCTCTACACATCCCAGCCACAGAAGGTAAATGGTCCCTTACCTCTTTGGAGTGGGTTTATGTTTGTTTGGGATTTTTTAAAAGTAATTTCTAAAGTTTCATGTCCCTTGCTCTTCCCTACCCTAAAATAAGAGCCCCAGCCTACTCCTTGCTTCCTTACTGTTCTTTTCTAGGCTTAGCAAAGCCTTCCTGAGCTTTTCTAGGTATCTGCTTACATTTGTTTATCCACACTCCTCATTTCATCTCTTCCTCAAATATGTCCCAAGACATTTACACTGCAAACATAGAATTAGTACAACTTCTAAAGCATTTATTGAGTTCCAAATCTGGTTGGAATCAAATGGTGCTAAGTTGGATGCCAATCTTCCTTAGAAATTTTAAAAATTCATCTTACTTCCAGACAAAGTTTTGTGATGAAACTTTAAATCATATTAAAATTAATTTAATTATTTTAGATATTTGTCTTCTTAAAATATGTGTAATAACACGAGCCAGAAAACTTAGTGTATGTTTTCAGTTTGAACTGAGCAGATTTATAAGCAAATCAATATACTGGGGTTTGGAGGGATGACAGCACTATCCAGTTTGCATAATATTTAAACATACTACAGTGTAACTCAAAACTCACATTTTTGGAAGCATGATTCTCATATTTATGAATATGACTGCCCTTGTTATTGCACTCTTCATTTAACCTTATGAACTTTACTTTTTCTATAAGATTTTACTCTAAAGTTAGAAAAGTCTTGCTTGGTGATGTGTGTTACAGGCACCATTGGTTTGTTGTGCAATATGGTGATTGATTTCATCTTTCACATACCTCTGCATATGTGTTTTCCATTTCAGGGGATGTCAAAGCAAAAGAATCCTGTAATTTTTGAAAGACAGTCCTAAAATATTATACATAATACTTTTTAAAGTTATTTTGATATTTCAACCCAAACTTCTGATTATTTTCATAGGAGATACTCCTAACATTTCAGTAAATGTCTCAATTAAAACCCATACACTTTCATCCGATGACAAGGTATGATGTAGGGGTTATAAATACTTCAGTCCACCTTGCATAGTCTTAAGGAAACAAGATATGGCATCAAATTCTTCTTTGTTGGAGATGGCACATTTAGGACTTTGCTGGAACTTGGCATCTACGCATCTCCAGGGATCCTTACTGCAGAACTGTAGCCTTTTGGATTAAAGCTGCAAGCACAGAGGTCCATTGAGTGACACTGTGAAGCATTTTCATTTCCCTTCTCATATTTTTACTCTTGTTTGTTTGTTTGTTTTTTTAAAGTGTTTTGCTTTGTTGCTTTGAGACTAATCCCGCAGTTCTCTCCAAGCTGATATGAAAATCTGAGGGAAACCTTTAACTGACACACCTGCATCGTGACAATAACATCTCCCTTGCAATCATAAACACACACCCCTTTAATTGTAACTCAGCAGATGAACACAAAAGACATGGTTAGTGAGCTGATATGCTTGGAAGACACTTTTTGACATTGCTTTTCCATTCTGCCACCTCATCATGGGGGTAGGACCCGGTCATGTGGGTTGACTTGCCTTCTCACCATTCCAGTCCCAACAAAGGAATGGCCATGAGGTCATTCAAACCAGAGTCTTGCAAGGTATGATGAGCTAGAGGGTCAAATCCCCTAGACAAGCTAGCCTGGCTGCATGTCTGCAATGTAGCCACCAGCACCAACCAATAACTCCGGTGTCAGCACTCTCATCTCTGTCAGAGGAAATTTTTCAGAGCAGCACTCATTACTGCACAGGGATTGTTACAAAACTGTCAACACAGAGAGACTTCAGATCTAGAGGATGGCTCCTGCCTCTTTCTACCCAATTTGTTCACCTTCAAGCAACACATCATTACTCAACTTGGAGCAATAACATTTAGACAGACAAATTAAATTGTTTTTGATGTCTGGAGACTTTAACCTGGAGAATTTCACAAAACTTGGCCAGATGTTCCTTGCTCCAACTTTCTGCTGGGATTGACAATTACTAGTGATTGTTCTTCAGGCATAAAGAAACCAAGTCAGCTCGGACTGTAACAGGGAGGAAAGCAAATTCTGGGTATCACACAGCACATTGATCCTGGGGAAAAGCAAATAACCTCCAAGAAAGTGGAACCCACAAACACACACTTCAATGCCATTTTGACTGAGACAAATACAATTTGGGAGCATGTGTTGAATACAGGGAAACCCTCCCCAAAAACCAGACTGGAAATGAATGTCCAGCCCAAGGAGAAGTAGCAATAATGTCTGCAAGCCAGAACTGTGTATTCTGCAGAGATGATCTGAAAACTACCAGCAGCTCATGATATCAGCTAACAGAGTCAGCAAGGTTCAAACAAGGCTGATCCAGTATCTATGAATTATTTTATTTAGGCAAGCATCAAAACCTGCTTCAAAACTCAGATTTAGATATAACAGGCAAGAGGACTTGAAGATTTGGCCTCCCCTTGGGCAGTCCCAGGAAAGAGAAAGAGGGATATGTGCATGCTCAGTATTTACTTTTGGTGTGATTACCACTGAACATGCTGAGCCCAGAAAGATTGTATGTGGAACCAGAGTGCCATTAACACCTACAGCAAGTTTATTTATCCCTTTCAAATCCCACAAAATCAGAGGGAAGCAAGCTAGTGCAAACTGCAGTCCATAGAATGCACTACAGAGAGATGAAATCTGATATGCACAATCTCCCCCTGGCCCTGCATCAAATCCACGTGTAACCCCTGTAAAAACCCTCCTCATACTCTCCCTCCTGTTTCCATGCTACTGAGCATGAAAAATAACTTCACAGTGTGAGCTGCAACAGACTGCAGGAAAAGAAATATGACCTGCTGAGGCTGCTGTGAAGCACAGGAAAATGTAATAGCATCTGGTGATGCTTTCTTAAGCCACACACTGCTTTAAGTTGAGATAATTACTATACCAAGTTCCAGATAGGTCTTTTATTTCCTTTTATTAACTTTTCCTACCATCTACACTCATGTTACCAGATAGGCTTATGCATCCACCTCCTTAATTCAGCTTCATCTCTAGAGAAAAGGGAAATGACACTTGGCTCACTCCCTCTAAGTTTTATTCTTTGTGGAAGACAGGGAAGGGCAGGTCGAAGTGAGGCAGTCTGGAAAGAGACTGTATTTAAAATACTTTATGCAATAAAAGGTACAGGATAGATTCACCCAGACCCCCCCAGCCTCTCTGGTTCTCCAACACACCCCCTTTTCAAAGAGACTGGTGAAGTATTACTTAGTGCATAGCACACATCAGACAGTTTGATTCTGGACCACTTCCTCTCCTCCCCAAATAACAGCAGCTGCTCTTATCAAACAGTGAGTGCACACTGGGCAGGATATTGGAAAAATTTGTATTTGTCCTCTTCCAAAAGTGTTTTAAATATACAGCTCACAACCAGAGAATATGCTGAGAAACAGACTGACTAGCAATAACCTATTGAAAACAAGATTTACTCTACTGGTAATGCATTAGCTGGGCATACTGACCAATGGGAATGGCTTCCATTTCACTCACTGTGCTGTATCCCGATGGACAAATAGAGGAAGTTATTGAAAACATTCAAGCACAGAGTGATCCCAGAGGACAGAACTCAGGAAAAGCAACCATGTCCTGGAAGCATATCAAAGAGAAGAATTTTATCACAAACCAAATAACCACCCCTGGAAGTTTACTGAATGTCTTTTCCCAACTCTGTAGACTGTCACGACAAGTTCTTGCTGGGAATAAATCCACATGAGCAGAGAAATGGTGATGCTGTTGTGACAGCTCAGCCACTGCTTGGCAATTCCACTGACTGAGCAATGTTTGCAGATGGCAGCTACAAAACCAGATTACAAGATGACAGAATGGTTTGGGTTGGAAGATCATCCAGTTCCAATCCCCTGCCATGGGCAGGGGCACCTCCCACTAGCCCAGGTTGCTCCAAGCCCCATCCAACCTGGCCTTGGACACTTCCAGGGATGAGGAATCCTCAACTTTCCTGGGCATTTTGTGCCAGATGATCTTATGATGTTGATTTCATGAAGGTTTTCCTGCTGATAGCTCTCTTACCCACTTCCTTCTAGAATGTCTCAATTAGTTCAAAAGTAATTAACTGTCACATGGATTAATAAGTCAGGTGTGAAACATCTGATTCAGAAAAACAGTTTTGTGTGAAAAACATAAAATTCCATTAAGAGATGGGCTCAACCACAACCCTAACTCCATGGTGTATTTCTTACCCAGATGTCACATGTAGATTTTGACTTAAAAATTGGCCAAAACAGTGGTTTGAAAGGCAATCTGAAAGCCATGAAAACCAAGTATTTACTCCTGCCCTTAAAGCACGTGTCATCTGCTTATGGGTTTGTTGTTTAGTTTTTAGAGTCTTTTTTTTTTTTAACAAAAGAAGATGAAAAAGAGCATGACACCTTTTAAATATTAAAACATAGATCAATTTAGTCTGAACAGGAAGTCTGTTTTAGAGAAAACAATCTTAAACTACCTTTCACAAAGGGGGTTTCACTCAGGTTTTTCAGAAACGCAAACTTTTGTAAAAAGATAAATCTGTTTCATCAGAGCAATAATTACAAAAAAACCCCAAACCCACCCACATTAAAATCACTGGTCACTTCAGTGAATTTTGATCATAGATGAATGGTTTTACATTTAAAGAAAGAGCTTGCTATTTGCACCTCAACACCATATAGTTATCACAATACTAAGCTTCCTTGGCATGTGTCCCTTTCCAAAAAATCCCTCTCCTTCCATTTCCTCAGATGCCAGTGTGTTCCCTGCTGCAGTTTGCTGTCATTTGCAGAAGACATCGGTTTGTTCCAGGTGACAAATAAAAAAGACTGGGTATACCCATCCCCAGCTAAGCTGGACAGCCAAGGATCATTGTCATCTGACACCTGAAAGTGGTCAAAATCACATCCAAACCAATTGCAAGAGCATTATTTCTACCTCTGGGGGCACAACGTAAAAATATTTGTTATTCTCTAAGCTAAATCCATTTTGGGGTCTACACAAATATAACAGGGAATGTTCTAAATGCTCAATGCTCCCAAAGTTAACATAAGTGCATATGTAATACAAGGCAAGCAACCTCACTTTCTCTGCTTTTGCTTCTGAGTGTAAAGCTTTGTGTTAATTCCCAAGAAAGCAGTACAGCACAGTTTAACATCTGAGTCACACAGAAGTCCTCCTGATCCTCACATCCAATTTTCCAGTTGAGTAGACTTAGTTTCAAGAATGTCCAGCGTTGTGACAGGAGTCAATATTATTAAGAAATCCCCTCTTTTCAGTGTTCTTCTCTTTGCATAACCCATCAGAAGGTTAAATCAAAATTCAATTCTACTTACTGAATCCTCCTTGTATTTCAGGCTTAATTACCTAAACCATCATTACCCAAAGTGGATCAACACTCCTTTCAAGGGAGTTCTTTTTGGTATGTGCCACCCAGGACCTGTGGTCTTCTGGAGTGTCTCCCACCAGCTCACTTCCCTCTCCTGCCACCATAGAACTCCTTCTTTCATCCAGGCAATCTGCAACACTCAGGGAAATAAGTAAACATTGTTCATTCTTTAGCAAGATTGACTTTATAATGAAAACTACTCCAAACAGCAGGACTAGAGAGTGATGGTACTAAAGAGCTAAGCAAATGTGTATTAATTTGTTTGGATAATACTGGATGAACTGTGTCAATTGTACACATTTATTTTTTTAAAAAATCTATGTCATTAAATGTGACTGTGACTATCACCTGCAAAAGTGGGGAAAAAATGAAGCCAGGTGTAGTGATACCAAGAGGATCATATGTGACCCAGATTATATCCTGGTACCATGGTATTATGTCCATGAGGTGGGTTGTCATCAATGGTAATTTCCCAAATGTGGGTACTTGAGTCACCCACAGGCTCACTGCACATTACTCTGGTGTACAGATGTGATCTCTCTCATTTAATGAAAGTCACTTTGAAAAAATCTATCTCTTATTTTGCAAAAGCCAATAACATGTACCAAGATGGTAGAGTGGTAATGAAAATAAAACCAACCCGAGCAAATGGGCATCCCCAGCCTCATCTGCCTCTCCTTGGAAGAAAACAAAGTAAAGCAGGATTATCTACCAATTGAATCCAAGGAGATTCATTTTATTTGGGTTGTGGCTCTCACTTGTGAAAGCCTAACTTCAATTAGTTTGCTTTCCATGGGACATACTTGCTCTCACTCTGTTTGCACTGATGTTTTGAGTAGGACCCAAGTGGAAAATAGAATTAACATGTTGAGTAAGCTTTATTCCTCTTTGTTATCGCTGTCATTAAGAGTCTTTTATTTTACTTTGGTTAATTGTTACAGGAACAGGAATAGAAATGTTAAAAATCTGTGAGTTGATTGTTTCATAGTACAGTTTTTCCATGGGATGAGACTTTTTCATTTATCGCAGAGGAGTTCAGAGTGCTGGAACCTGGAGGCATTAGTAATTCAAAGACCTGAGTAGCACTCTTGCCATTCAGAAAGGGATAGAAATTAAGTTTGTTTCCATCTTGATATACGAGAATAAGCAGTAGATAAAGATTCAGAGCCAGTTGGTAGACATCAGGGAACAGGCTGTTCTTACAGATCCATGTGCTGAAAAACCATGAGGTTTTTAAATATTCTATTAACAAAACTTAATTTCTATGTGCATAGTACCTCACTAGCAGTCAGATTTCTCCTTGATCCTTCTGTCTTTGCTGCTCAACAATACCATTAAAAATACTGCTTTTCTCTGTGGAGTTAATTATCTACCTATGAATTTTATATAAGGTCAAAAACATAAATCAAACTGTAGGTGTTTAAACTTGAAATAACCTGGAAAACTGAACCATCTTCAGGTCCAAGTATATTAAAGTAATTCAAACTGGATGTTTTTTTACACCTACTTGATCACATAAGCCCTCCTGCAAATTTGTCTGCAGTGCTCATGACATTCAAAGTCAGCTTTTCTCTGTTTTCCCTTGCCTTTTCATGTAATGTGGTATTTGTCTTTTAATTAGATGTCAGTGTTACACCAACATTATCATCTGCCAATGTCTGGATAAACAGAATACCATAAAATCTCTTTGTAATCTCTTTCTAAGTTTGTATTTTCAGAGATATGCTGATGACTCTATTTCTGGTTGCCTTTGAAAACTCTTCAATGCTGATATTCTGTGGTTAATCAATGCTGTAAAAGAAGTAGCAAATTGTACCTCTAACCCTGGTCTCTAAAAATAAAACCATCATCACTTATCTTCATACAAACCTTTGCTTTCAACTCTTGATCTTCCAACTCCCCCTCCTCCTTCTTCCAGGCTGTGTCATCCCACTCACCTCGCTAAAGACACACTGCTGCAATTTTTCCTTCAAATAATTTAAACCACGGACAGAAAATGCTAAGAGTCATTACTACAGGGAACTTCAGGCACTATTAAACAGAGAGCAGAGGAACATCCTTGAAATAAAAGTCTTAAAACCTCACTAGCAGCCTACATTTTTTTGTTAGCAGCTGTATCTCCCAAACCAGCTTTCTGAATCCTCTGTAGAGCTTTATTTGAAATGGAAGTTTTGCTTTTACCTGGATCACAGAAGCTGGATCTGTCTCACTACAGCACACCCCATAGGACAGAATTTGGAAGGTGTATTGGAAGGTGTACACACAAAAATCCTAAGAGACCTCAGCATGATGCTCACTGAAGGGACATTCAGCAGTGAAGGTCCAGAAGCTTCCAAGTTTGTCTGTCTTGCTCAGCTGCTCTCTGATGGGTAGGGCAGGCAGAGGGTTTTACAGCTTAGCTAAACACTTAAAAGCACTGCAGAAGATGAGATTAAAAAAAACCCCAAAAACATCAACGTATCATTCACATCTAAATACGAAGTGGAGCTGTGAGCATCCATACTCTTTTCAGGTGGGTTGTTTATACACTCTGAGCTCAGATTTGCAAGACAAAGGCAGGCCAACATCCAGTTTTTATCCAAATATTAACAGAACTTAAATGAATTACTCATCAACCTTAACATATCTGACCTTGGGCTAAGTATAATGTAACTTACTTAAGCATGAACAGAGATTGATAACTGCTAGTAAGAATACTCCTTGAGGAAAAGGTTAATTATTGGATTAAACACTAAAAACTTCTGTCTGTTCAATGTTCCTCAGAATTGCTGGACTTCATTATCAAGTATGGCAAAAGCTTTCCCAATAAAAAATAAACTAAAAAACCAATCCTAGCCAAACCAGCATTTTGTCTAAATGATTTCCCATTCAACAGAGTAAGTGCAGAAATAATTACGGGATATTAAAGATAATTCCATAGGATCACAATCATAATTATTAATCCCCAAAGGTATTTTTACAGAAAAATGTAGTTTAACTACAAAACATGCAGTGAATTCATAAATATTAGCATTAGTATATGGTACTTCAAAAATGCATGATGCCAAATGGAAAATTTCAGTATCCTCCAGTATGGATGTGTTCCTGAGTAGGTGTGAGTATAAATACTGGAGACATATACACATACACACTTAAATGACACCTACCACACAGGTTTCCTGCTTTTGCCAATGAAGACACTTTCCCATTAAATGTAGTTGTCACCTGCAAGTTTAGGGCAGGCAAATTTTTATCCTCTTAGAAAACAGACATGACATTACCATCATGTGCCCTTTATTGTGTGCAAATTTCACAAAATGAATTTACAAAGTGAATTAAGGGTCCTATAGTTCCTCATGTCGAAGGCTGTCTTTATGCATATGAAATTACACACCCTAAGCAAGGTATCATAATATAATTTTTTATTACTTCATGCATCTGACCTGAAATTACCAATCTTTGCATTAGTTTTTATCTGTATATCCTCCTAGACATGCATCATAGGCCAAATCATAGTTTTTAACATGCTTTAGCAGTTCTGCATCATCAACAACCACTTTCCCATACATATTAAGGCCTGTGACAACCCTTTTTATCTCTTATTGCATGTGCATCCCATTTCTGCTGTGCCTGCACATCAAGCACACTGTGGCCAGTACTGGCTGATGATTAAATCTGTACAGGGTTTTTTGCATCTCTCAAGAAGAAGCTATGTATTCAACATTTGGAATCAAAGGACCAGGGAGAGGGAGGAGCAGTCTAGGAGTTGGGACAGATCTGATCTTCAGAAATAAGGGACTGCCGTCAGGGCACATTAGAGGAAGTTCAAACAAAATGAAAACCAACAAAAACACCAGAGCAGGAAAAAACCCAAAGGGACAGGAGAGAAGGTCTGGAAAGAGCCAGAAGCAAACACGTCTGTGAATTACCAGAATCATGAGGTGTAGAACGAGCCACAGCAGGGTTTGCTTCTGCATTAAAACTGTATCTGTACATACCAGCACAGGGCAAGGAGAGTGAAGAAACAAGAGCAAACAGACTTCTACAAGGGACAGGTAAACAATTGCCACATTTGAATTTCAAAGTTAGAGAGATCTAACCCATAGGATGTATCATTTTGATATTTCTTAGTGAGGCAAAAGGGAAAAAAAGATTTTGTCACATAAGGTATTGCTGCTAAGAAAATTAATACTGTGAGTGAACCAGCTCAATTTACATGAGCTGGTCTAACAGACAAATGCTGTCAGATGGTAAGTGAAATTCAGCCTCTCTACAATTTACTTTTTTCTTTCTTTTCTGAATACAAGAGCAAACCCTGAAGTAATAAATTTAGGTCTGAAATTGTGACCATCCCAGTTATTAAAAAAATATTTAAAAAAATCAACACACCAATGACTGACAAACAGCTTTTCTACAACTACAACTGGAATTCACCATCATATCACAAAGGTAACTTAAGAGAGGATGTGTGCGCCCTCTTTGGCAGATGGCTCAGGGTATTGTCAGAGGCAAACTGAAGTTGTAAAGGTGAGCACAAGATCTGGAAATGTGTGGGATTCCATTACACATGTGTGCACATTGAACAGCCCCCCAGAAGCACCTGATGCCATGACCTGCAATCTGCAAGCAGCAGGAGCAGCTGGAAGACAAGCCGTTGCCACCACCTGGAGAGAGAAACGTTTCCATGAACCATGCAGAAGGCACAACTGACCCTTCCAGGCATTGCCACACTAGTTGACTTAGTTATTTTTAATTCAGTTACAGGTTATTTGCATCTTTGGCCACATTGACCATGTGCCTTAGAACAAAGGATCACATTCTGTATGAAGCATTACTATCTCTCACTAAGAAAATTTAAAAGCATTTCTACTCTAAGTAGTTACTTTCCACTTTTCTGCCTCAGATGCAATCATTAGAAGCCCTTTATAAGAGTATTTATTGATTATGTTTCCTACAGTATTTAGTTCTTAAGAATTGCAATTAGGAAATGGAAATAACTGATTGTGCTGTCAGATGAATCCCATATTATTCAACTGCTAGGCTGAAAAAAAGCCACCTATAATTGATGGGTTGTTTCCACAGGATGCTGAGACACTGGCTATTAGATCAACATCCACTTGTGTATTTAAAGTTCTTTGAAACTCCAATGCCTTTATTCAATGACCCTCCTCATGCTTTACATTAATGAGAGTATTTTCAGGACATTTTCCTTCTGTTTTTGACACAGTTTGTGGTTTTGGCTTTTATTTATTTATTTTATAATTGCATTTACCTTTTTTTTTTAAGTACATTTTCAACCGTTTTTTCTTTTTCATTTTCAGCCCTGCTACTGAAGGCTGCACAAACTCTCTACAGGGCTTTGCACTGCTATCCCTTTGCATTCTTTTTCTTCTTTTCTTGCCTTCTATGGAAATGTTTAAGTATCAAAAAATTCAAGTTGGAAAGGCCCTGAACAAGACCATCCAAAATGACTATATGACCCCAAGCTAGAACATGTTAGCAGATCACTGAGACCTAAACATCTGTATCACTGTAGAACATTTATACTTGTCAGATACTACTGTGAAATAAAACTTTCACATTTGATTTTTTCTGTGTGTGCACTTGTCTCATTTTTTATTAAGTTTTTATAGTAAAGCCTGTCCTGAAAACAGGTAGGATTTACCAACTGTGTGCAGTCTCACCTGTATAAATTGAGGGATCTAAAAACCGGTGTGAGCAATGAATTCATACTTACTACCAGGTGAACACAATAGCCAAGGTGTCCACACGGGTGGTCAAGCTCTCCTTTAGACCACTGAGATGAGCTGACCAGGCCAGTGATCAGTACCTGAACTTTCCTATTAAGCTGCACATGTGAGCTGAGCTCTTCAACATCCAGATGTTAGTCAGGACATTTAAGGGGTCTAAAGGGAATTCAATATTCAAGGAATAACTCCATGCAAACCCCCGCTCCCTTGAAGAGTCAATCCTTGGCTGCCCAGAGTGTTTCTGTAAGAAGCCAAACTAAATCCACCCTTTCAGCAACTGCTATTTGCTTGTATTTTCCTAAGCTGCTAAACACACACTTCGACCTCCTATGCCCCAATAGGCTAGCACAGAGAAAACTGTAAGCACAAATAAATGAGCCCTCCCTGGCTGAACAGGAAAATTTCCAATTACACAGAAAACAAGAAAACTGCATTATATATCATACTGGGTTCATTTATTTAGATAAAAGTAACTGAAATAAGTACAACTTTTGAATTACAGAAGTACAACAAAAATACAATCTTTGTTGCTGCAATCCTGCAGCTGGGATTCCAAAATTAATCCCATTAGGATTTTCCAGATACTGCTGAGGTGCACTGGCACATGATTTAGCTTCTTTTTTCATAAGCAAAAACATTATGCAAGGATTTTGCCAGTGGAAGAATAAACCAGTATTGAGAGACTGTATTTATTGTTCCTCACAGCAAGACTTTACACTCATTTTTCTCACCCAGCAGCCTCATGTAACCCAAACCCATCTTTCTTGCCTTCCTCACATTATGTGAGGCAGCAGAACCTGATTTTGTTGTCAGCCTCCATATCCCAGAGCAAAAGCACCCAAACAGTGCTCTCTCAGTTGCAGGTCAATTTTTCATATTCCTGTGTGCACACACACACACAAATCCAAGAGTTTGCCATTTTGGGGCATTTAGAAACAGTTACCAACAGTTAAGCCCAGCATTTGAATTGAACACCTCCCAGAGCTCCCTGCACAGGATTTTCACTGAAGGCTGTAGGTCTGCTGGGTGTCCTTCACTGACAGGGCGATGAGGAGGGAGCGCGGATCCTTCCTGTTCCTGCGGACTGTGATCTTCCCCCTCAGGGCCTCTCCTGCAACAGCAAAAAGGAAATTACTGGGGCTGCAGCACTGAATCACACACAGCAACAGCAAAGATGCATTGCATACCCTTATGTTGCATGAGAAGCTATTCTCAAATAACCAGAATTAAAAAGGCTACAGAGGTTTCCTTTAAGTTTTCCAAGCCCTAAGCAATGGTCTTGGCAACACACGTAGGTCAAACTAACTGCAGTCAAGCCTGGTGAGGTGCTGAGTTATGCTGGATGCTTTGCTTCTTAGATGGCACACCTGAATATTTCACTTGTGACTGGGGAAAACCATATTAACCAGCTTGGAGTAAAACCACATAACCACAAAACCCTATTCCAGTTCCTGCTCTATGTACCTTGTGGTTTGTATTTGTGCTCCATTTCACTGAAGTTCTAATTGGGTAATGAAACATTAACAGAAGTCTTCATGGCCTTTCAAGTATACACATTATTAATTGCAAGTTCTGTCTTACAAAGTGTCAGGCTCTCTTGACCGTAACACTTGGTAAGTTACATCCAGAGAAAACGCTTTTACACAGCAGGAAAAAACCTAATCTCAATTTATTTTCAGTCCTTACTAACACCTTCAATTTAAGGCATAGCTGTAAATTTAGGAATACACAATACACAAAATACAAATACACAAATTTGTAAATTTGTACATTTAGGAAGCCCATTGCTGAGCCACTTCAAACCATCATTTTAAACCCACAAGAACTACATCTGAACAAATGATTCTGCCAAACTCTTTCCAGCAGGGCACTATCCCAGCACACAGCAGTAAGTTCTGTGCTACTCTTCCATCAGGCCTCCCTTGCCCCATTCATCTTCATCCCTGCCACATCCACCGGTACTACTTTTCTATCTCACTGGATCCAAAGTATTTTCCAGCTGTTCATTATTTACTCTGATTTTAAAAGCCAATGTTAATGTTCTGTTAAAAAGCTGATTTTTTTGAATATTCTTACTGCAAAAATGAAAACAAACAGCAATTTCAGAACTAAGCTGGTTTCAAATTCAGGAAGAATTTTAGAGTTGCCCATTTGGCACAATTCTCAGTTGACTACAAACAGTAATCTGACAGAAGGTCCACATTATAAGTTCAGGACATTTTGATGTTTTCCTGCAGCCTTTGACAAAGAAAGTGTAACAATAATGACTGTGGTAGCAAGGATCAGAAAAAAAATCCCCATATTTTTAGATAATTTTGGGTTTTTTTCATAATTTAACAATTAGTTGGAGATTCCACTATAATTCCTGTGCAGCTTTGTTATTAGGAGTCAAATGACTGACACAACACAATGCAATTTCCAAAGAACTGTGAAAATGGTCTCACAGATTGTTTAAACAGAGATTTGCCAGACAGAAGGACAAGGCAAAGAAAAAAGGGGATTATAGCTTCACTCCAGGTAGGAATTTTAACCCAGTCTGAACACAGATTTTCAAAACTGCTACAAAATTATTTGACTTACTTGAACATCCTGCAATACAATTCAATAAGCCTGAAGAGCCTCTGAGAACTAAAATTCCACAATTTAAATTAATCCATACTTCAATCTTCCCATTTAAAGCATCAACACAGAACAACACAATAAATGAAGCAAAAATTTAAACAAAATTTCATGGAACAGAACCCTCATATTCTGTTTGTAAAGGCAGTTAATGAAACAAAGCATTCCACTCAGTTTTCCCCAGCTATTTCTTATGTGGTAACCACATTAAATCTGCTTTTCTGAACAATTCTTTTCTGAGGGCTAAAGCAAACAACAGCAGTGCAACCGAGCAACAGAGAGGCCGTTCTGACCAATTAATCAATGTCAAGGAGATAGAAAATGACGGATGTTTTCCTCCCACTCTGCTGTCCTAGGAGCTGCCTGGAGGAAGCCATCGCTGGGACTCAGCTGCATCACCTTGCTCTTATCACGCTCAGTTGAATGCAAGTAAACCACACAGTGCCATTGCAGTTTGATTAGGACAAAACTGAATCCATTACAATCCCCTTCCTGCATTTTTATTATCCCTTGGAGAGGCCTGAAATTTGTTCCCAAATAGAAAAAGCAGAAGAATTCAGCAGAAGTGCTGCATAAGCTTGCTAGTACAGGGGAAAATACATTCCTGTGTCCATACTGAGTCCCTGTCAAATAATACACATCTGATTACAGGCTCTGCAGAACACCCTGGACATGTGCTCAAACACAAATCAGTCTATTTGGGCTCTGACTTTCACCATCAGTAAAATTGTAAGCAATGGCATCTGTCACTTATGCCTGTGCAATACCATCACACACACGGCAAGCCTGCAGTCTGTGAGCCAGGGTACCTCAGTGCAAAAGCCCCACCACTGAGAGCATTCAGGCCTAAGAAACAATGTTTTTTCAGTCTATAAAGGATTTGATCAAACCCCAAGATTCTACAGAGTCCCCTGCATACATATCCATAAGATCTACTTAAAGCTTGAAATAACCCATGGCAATGAGCTTGTAATGTGAAGAACTACACTGCCTTTCAGTCCAACTTGGTGTCTCCTCCCTCTTTGATCACCAAGAAGACTGTCACCAAAGGCAACCAGCAAACAAGGTCTTTCAGGTTTCCTTCTTTCCTCCCTGCAGGAGAGCTTTATGAAGCTAACAGAAGGACAAGTAAGAACACAGCCCTCAAACCATTCTTTATTCTAAACCCCATTAAAATTAATCCTACCTATGAAAGAGCTCACTGGAATTGTTTCAAAGAGAGCTGCTAGAAAATTGCAGTGGATTTGGACTAAAGACATCTTAACCACTGAACTGCTGGGGAAAAGTATCTTTACAAATCTCTTACAGCATAAAGAACCATGTGGTGATTTTGTGCAAAACCAGTAAGATTTGATACCACTCTTGTTGTTGTCCTCATTGGAGGCTGACAATTTAAATATGGTTAAGTTTTCCACTCTAGATTAACTGGACCCAGTATCTAAGGCAACACTGAGGTCTAGCATGCACCAGAAAAAAACAGCAAGGCTCAAAAGCATTGCTTTCAAAGAGTTGAGTAGAAAGTGGTTTCCATAACCCATCTATCTTCTGAAAACTAAAAAGAGCAGTGAAAAACTGAATTAGAGCAATTCCCTTAAACTCATTAATTTAATTCTTCCATTCACCTTCTTAAACTGCAGTCACCTGCTCAGACTGTCACCTTCTCATCTGGCCGCTTCTGCTGAATCTCCAGCCCAGTGTGACACAACCAGCAGTTTCTGCTCTGAGCAGTGTTTGGGTATTATCCACCTCATCTGTGATCCCCTTCCTCCTGGCTGCCTGCTTTTATAAACCAGGCAGCTGTTTGCCAGCTCCTTTCTGTCTGATCACTGTTCACCCTCTCCTGAAACTATGCTGGGGTTGTCTTTTCCTTTCATGCTTTGAGTATATTCACTCAAGAGTTTTTGTACCAAATTGACATGTTTCAGCTCCCCAAGACAAACTCTGAACTAGGCTGCAAAGAACTCTGCACTGCCAGCTGAGTACGGCAAGATAGGCTTGTAAGGCTGGCTAAGGTAACATGCAAGTGACTGAGATTCCCAGACAGCTTATGTACCACAAACAGTTGCCACAGGAAATGAGGAAGGCCAGGACCTCAAAAATGTACAGCTGCAGGGGTCAAACTCACTCACCTAGAACTTCTCATAATTCACTGCTTTTTGTAGTGATCCTAAACTGCATAGCCTTGTCCCAAGCTGTTGCTGCTTGAGCCATATGCCCCTGCAGATGCAAAACTTGCCAAGGGAGGCACACAGAACAGCACAAGAAGCCCATCTAAGTTTCTCTGTCTAGATACAGGACTTCTATTATCTTTCAGTGAGACAGGACAGCCATGGGAAGAGAATCCCTCAATTCAACGCCTGAAATACACACCTAGAAATGTTTCCGAAAGGCCACCAGGAACACTTTAAACTGCAGATTTCAAAAAACATAGCACAAGACATGCCAGATTTAGTGTGACCTCAAAATTCAAGTTTTAACAATTACTAGATTTTAAAAGCCAGCATCATTTTTGGACGTGCCACTTGTAAAGAAACAAGTGACAGCATTCTATAGATGCCATGGTGCAGCTGTAGACAGCAACACAGACACTAAAATCTTAATTAGGAACCAAATTATCCAACTGGGATGCACAATACTGAAGTACTTCAGTATAGCATCAAAATATTCAGACAGATTAATTGTGCCAGTGTTGTTTCCCTACTTTCAATAACGCTGTCTAGGTAGACAAATCAACATCCTTTCTGTTTGTAAATTTACAAACAGCTTTCCAATTACAGAGACTGGGGAGTTAAAGATAATCAAGGATTTTACAGGGGCTTACTCATATGAGTTCTGCTTCAGCTCTGCTGTACTAGCCCCTTTTTGCACCAGAGAAAAACAAATCAAGGTTTTATTTTCACTGCAAGGCAATATCAAGAACATGAAATGCCGACAATATGCCGTTTTATTGCTAATAGAATTTGCTTGCATACAGCTCTGGGTTTTAACTTAATGCACTGAAAAGATTCTGTGGGTCTTCTAAAATAATTTTTGTAAGCATTTTATTTATTTAGTAAATTCTTGAGACAACCAAATGAGAATGATGTAATTTTTTGTTTACTTAGCAGGAATATTTCACCAACGAGACTTCGTTTTGGACCATTAATAAGAAAAAAATACTGCTCTGGCATCTCAATTTCAATTTTCAAAATAAAGGCTATTCTTCAGTTCAAGCTATTAAAAGAAGAAGAGAAGCAGTAGGGAGTCTACAACACAACATTGTTTGTCTGAGAAAACCCAGTTATTCTGGCAATAAGATACATGGCTTCTTTCTCCAGTTTGCTAAGCAGCTAAAACACATCCAACATGCTGATGTTTTTTGTTTTACCTGATTGTACCTCAGTTTCAAGTTTCTCATCACAGTCTGTGAGGAGGAAAACCAGTTTTCCAGAGCATGAGTAGTAAGAGACTACCCCCCCACACACACAAAGGTACAAGACCCATCCTTTGGCTTGCAGTTGCTTGATTCTGTTATCATTAGAATAGACCAAAACATTCAGTCTTTTTTATGACTGAGAAAATAGATCTATTTTTACAACAAATAACCTGGGATCAAACAGCTGAGAAAATTAGCTAGTTCACACTGCAGAACAAAACAATTTTGCCACGGCATAAAGGAGCATTTTCCAGTTAAATACCCAACAGGTTCAGGTATTTGTAAGCTCGATCTCTTTTACAGAGCAACTCCAAACACAATCAGTGCTTTATAACTACTCCAGGCATAGCCCCAAAAGCTATAAAGCATCTGATAGAGGCTTTTAGTCAGCCTTACTATTTTACTTGAAATTAGAAATCTGAAGGAACCATTTTTCTTTCCTGGGGAAAAAGAGCCACTGCCCTGTCTGAAAGATGCTTTCAAAACAAGAAAACATTTCAAATACATTTTATACCAGCAAATTCCTCTTTCACAATGTATTAAAATGCTAAAAGTGAATGTTACCATGGGTACACTGGTCAGATTATTGCAAGACTCAAATCATGTTATTCCCAATTATTTTCCAATATTTACTGGGGGGGG
>JAWWEU010000158.1:3669620-3685485 GCA_035583155.1 Acropternis orthonyx | reverse complement strand
GGAAGAAAAGAGCTTGGCATTCTGGCTTGGATCAGCAATAGCGTGGCCAGAGGACTGGGGAAGTGACAGTCCCCCTGCACTTGGCACTGATGAAGCCAGACCTCAAATCCTGTGTCCAGTTCTGGGTCCCTCACAAGAAGACATTGAGGGGCTGGAGCGAGTCCAGAGAAGGGAATGGAGCTGGGGAAGGGTCTGGAGCTCAAGTCTGATAAGGAGCAGCTGAGGGAGCTGGGGGGGCTCAGTCTGGAGAAAGGAGGCTGAGGGGGGACCGTCTCACTCTCTGCAACTCCGTGACAGAACTGCAGCCAGATGGGAGTTGGTCCCCTCTCACAGGTAACAAGCAACGGGACAAGAGGAAATGGCCTCAAGCTGCACCAAGGGAGGTTTATATTGGACATTAGGAAAAATCTCCTCATGCAAAGGGCTGTCAAGCATTGGAACAGGTTGCCCAGGGAAGTGTGGATGTGGCACCTACTGATGTGGCTTAGTGGTGGTCTTGGAAGCGCTGGCTTAATGGTTGGTCATGGTGCTCCTGAAGGTCTTTTCCAACCTAAATGATTCTATGAATACATTTAGTCACAAGTGAATCTTCTTTGCTGTTTCTCCTATTGAGATATATATATATAGATATAGATATATATATATAGATAGATAGATATATTTCTGATTCTAAGAATTTATACAGAGGTTTGATGAATACTGGGAACCAGGGATGGATGCAAAGGCCAAAACCTTCAAATGATGAAAATGCGCTTCATCTGGTACAGTTACTTTTACCTTTAGTTAACTTGCATTGAGAAAAGTCCATTTGAAGACAAAGTTTGCTCAAAAGCCAAGTGCATTTGGAGTGGAGCTCAGTTCAACTTGCCAGGCTGATGCAATGCACCTCAAAAATAGTAACAAGCAGTGCTAGTTCATTAGCAAGTGGCAGATAAGAAACAGCTGAAGGGCAAATATAAATATAAATTAAGTATACTGCAAAGTAAGTTAGAACTGCGTGTTTATCTCCTAAAATGGAAAGACTGAAGAAACAAAAAAAAAAATATGGTTAACCACAGATTATCAAGGTGAATATTCAAGTCACTGTTTTAAATAAGGAAAAGAATATAAAAAAGGAAGACAGGGAAGTCTGTACTTATATCTTGTGGGAAAAAGATATTTGGAACAATGAAGGAGAAGGAGCAAAGTCAGAGGCAATGGTTTTTCAAGAAAATCACCTAAAATAAGACAGTATCAGGAAGCACCTTCTGCCTTGATGAGCTTGTGCCATCCATGAACAACAAATATCCCACAGAAATTAAAACTGGGATTACAAGAAAAAAGGAAATTACATCAAGAGTTTCTCTCAAAATCTTCTCTAACTCTTGAAGCAATAGGTAGACAAACCTAGACTTAAGTGGTAATTTTATATAAGATATAAAATCGGACAGAATGGGTAAAAGGATGGGAAAGGGTAACTCAAATAATTACAAAGAGAAGGGGACAGGTAAGAAAGAAAAACACAGCTGTAACAAGATTCATTATGGGAATAATTTCAAGGAACATGAGCTAATAAAAAGAAAGGAATTACAGCACAAGTGATCTTCAAGGTCAGCTGGGTTGTGCTCGCTGCTTCAGAGCACGCGGTTTCTGCACTTGCCTTCAGAAAGTCTCCGCACCTACACTGGAACTCTAGGTTGAGGCACACCTCCCAGCAATTTCACACATTTGGTAAATGTCAAATGATCTATGTAATATGCATATTTTAACAAATGTCACTGCACTTACAAAAAATTCACTTCACACTCTATGACACTGAAATTTAATGAGTAGCATCAAGGAGACGTTAGTCAGCCTTGTCTAGAAAAAGAATCTGAAGAGAACACAAGCCAAGTAGAAATGCACTAAGGTGCACCCCAAGCAGTGACAGGGCCAAAGAAAATGCACATAAAAACTAATTAAGAATATAAAGTCAAAGCATGAAAGACAGAAATTATTTGTCAGACAACACTGACCACAGTGCCTTCAGGAAATAACCTCCTGGTAAAACACTGTTGTGGCTGAGAGCTGGAAGAGACAACTGCAAAAGTATTCAGTGGAGTGCAGATGCTGCTCTCACCATTGTATGTTCATCCTCAGGTATGTTAAAAGAGAAAATATTCCATCTACACCAATACTTCTCTATAGCATCTCTAAGCCTTTTAACCTCAGCTGTTTATGCAGCACCTACATTAACTTTCTGTGTGCTTTTCTCCCAGTATGTTTCATCTATTTATAAACTCTTCAGGTCAGGGCCAGGTATCGTGTGTTTAATAACCAACCAGCACAAATGAGCCCCTTTCTGAGTTCCACCCTCAGTCCTGTTGGTCTGTAAAGAAAAATGGCCCTCAAAGACAACTAATTCACCACTGGGTAAGAGTTCAACAGCGGTAAGTAAGTATCTACTGGCTCAATGGACAAAAATAAAGTCACAGCATTAAAATTTTAACTACTTCATTTCCTTTGGTTATAAAAAGACTATGAGAGCCTGAAAGAAAGTTCTATAGGAATAAGAGGGCAAGACTTAAAATTCTTGACCTGCTGTATGTCCATCCTCTTGCATGACCATTCTATGACGGTCATGAACATACTTGTGTTTACAAAGCAAGGAATATTTGACTACTTGAATAAAAATGTACTTTCAAGACTTTCCAAACAGAACTAATTCAAACCATTTTAACAAGCATCACTTTAGTCTTCAAAACCTTACTTCAGCAATTTATCATCCGAATTTGACATTATCCCCGATGACAACAAAAATCTTTTTATCAAATTCCAGATGAAACCTATTAAAATATTTACCCATTTTATAAAAATTTGCAGGGCATCAAACTAATGTATTCAATACTTCAATGGATCAAGTTCATGGCTATCAGTCCTTTAAGACCGTTTTCAATTTACAGAGTAATCCCACAGTGGCAGGTACAAGCCATGCATATATTCATGATCCATTTAACAAATACAAGATAGTTCAGGAGTGTTACAAAAAATCCTGTGCAATCACTTGACAAATTTAATATTTGAGAGTATTAGCAATGGCAAAATCAAGAGACTGTTAATAGCAGTATTCTGGTCTTACATTTTTCTGCCTCAGAAATGATTTGATACAGAAGTCTTCTCATCAAAATTACAGTATGGAGCTACACTAGTGTAAGATATATGCCCACTCACAAGATACTTATGCACACATTTATGTGTATTTCTAACATCAATTTTGTACAGATAGATATTTCCCAGTGCTTTGCTGAGACAAAAAAAATTTCTTCAACAGCACCTTATTTACTAGTTCAATACTTATGTAATTTTTAGGGTATTTCAGATCTAAGTGTAATGGTAACAGCAGTGTAACACAACCCTTGCTGCACCACAACTGAATTTAACTATACCTGCCTCTACAGGAATTGGTTTCTCCAGGAGAAAAATGGTCTGTTTCCAGTGTGTTTTGCTACACTGGGGACCGGTTGAAAACGAGACCTGCAATGGAAGAGTTCAGGAGTTTGATTAAGAACAACCTTTTTGATATCACACCACATCAATCAATTACCAAACACACACACACATATGAAGTCTTTGATACAGCAAAACAGACTCACTGCCAAAGACCTTGAGTTAGAATAAAATACAACCCCACCCTCATCTTTGAGAGACATTTTGAAAATTCATAACCCCAAATACTCACCTTATTGTGACAATTCTTCTCAAAAAATATATCAAAGTAACCAGCAACTGCCTATAAAAAAAGATGAAAATGTAAATATTATAAAGTAGTAATAGTGACACTTAAGAAAAATTCTATGATTCATATATGCATTTATTGAAATTTCTACTCCTTCTCAAGCATTTACCAAGAGGAACAAGCTTATATTTAGGATTTCTAGCATGTTTGAAAGCCGAAGTCAAAAAACCAAGAGCTGTCATCACACCTTTGCTCTACTTGAGAATATTCAGCCCACTGTAACTGCATTTGACTACACATCAAATTTTAGTATGAGCTTCCAAGATAACACATACCCTAACTGCAACTAGAATTACATATGAGAAAACAGCCTTCCAGATGTGCAAACCCACACACACAAAACTCAGTCCTTGCCCTGTAGGACTCCCAGGACCCTCAGAAAGCACACACACAGCATGGGGGATGCTGCATGATGTGTCACTCCTTGTGTAGCTAAACAGTGCTCTCCACAGAAGCTCCCTGTGAACAGAGGCAGAGCACCACCAGGCAGGGAATACTTTTCTTCCTCTGCTACACACACAGATAAGGAAGAAGATTCATAAATGCTTCCTGCTGGCTTTTTCAGCACCTAATAGTTTCTAACTGTAACTCTCTGTAAGATTCCTCCTCAGCCCTACCACCATCCCAGTCCTAACTTCAAGAAGAACTTCCCTCTTCACTGCCTAATTAATTAGTGAGACTTCCACTTTGAAGAGGAAAAGAAATCACAGAATGGTTTGGGTTGGAACGCACCTTAAAGATCATCCAGTTCCAATCCCCCTGCCATGGGCAAGGACACCTTCCACTATCCCAGGTTGCTCAAAGTCCCATCTAAACTGGCCTTGGACACTTCCAGGGATGGGGCAGCCACAGCTTCTCTGGGCACCCTGTGCCAGGGCCTCACCACCCCCACAGTAAATAATTTCTTCCTGATATCTAATAGATACAAAATGGTCACACACAAAGTGTCCTGATGCTATTATTTAATGCTGCACTTCCTTCTTTTGACAAAAAAAAAAAAAAAAAAAAAAAAAGGCAGCTTTGTGAGCATGTCAGAAATCCAAATAATTCAAATAAACAACTGGACAAGGCTAATAAAAGACCATCCACGCCAGTTTCACCTCTGAAATCCTGCCCAGGCCCACCTTTATTTGCTTTCTGCAGCCCTATGAAAAGGCTAAAGCACATCAGACCCCCGGCTCAAGGCAGCTGTGCTTTTCTATTACACGTCAGCCTGAAGAAATGACCCAGAACAGAGCTTTGGAGTACCTGCAGCCACAGCTGGGTTGAAGTTACTCTCCTGAGGTCTCCATATCCCTGCCATGGGAGGGAGGGATTCTCCCCACACCAGTTGGAGTGCACTCAAGCAAAGTATGTGCCAACTCAATGAGGGCAGCCTGTGGCGTGAAAACTCACTGCAAACAACCTGTTATAACCTCCCCCTCACTGCACCAGTGTTTTACTCCTAATCCAAGACTAGGACACTGGTTGTTCTGAACAGTTACAAAGGATCAGTCCTGCAGCATGCCCTCCACACAGATTCACATATAAATTGTGAAAAAGTCAAACATGCCTACAAAATTGAGGCTTTATCATTATTAAATATATAATCTGAATAACAGCTAGGCCATTCTGGTATTTTTCCTCTCTAGTGTAAATCCAGAACAGATTTCACCAACACAGTGGAGAATACAATGTGTTAAAGCAATAAAACTATGCTAAAGCACCTGTGTTAGCTTTTCATCTAAGGGCACTCCAGAGAGGTTTGATAAGTTCCAAATTGCAATGTGGCCAGAGTTAAAAAAACCCACCAAACTATGGAGGCACCAACAGACCTTCATGACAGGTGAGTATCAGACAGTGTAAACAGTGACTCTTCCATCCCTTCAGAAAAGCCCTATCACTCAATGCTGAGAGTCTCATTCCCAAGTGAATTACAGCCTTACCTCTGCCTTTTTCAGTGAAGATTGAGAAGGGTTTCACAAAGTTTTATTCACCCATCAGACTACTTTTATTGATGCACAGTCTTTTCTGGACATTAGTCAGAGATCTACCAAGTCATAAAAATATTTTTCAATCATCAGGTCAGTACAGCTGGTATGCTTACAGGTAAGACCTAGGGTATGATTACTGTAGGAAAACAAGGTTGTGACAACAAAACCACATCAATGAGAAAAAAATCTGGCTTCCAGAGAAAATGAGACAATCAAGGGACATCTTGGATCAAAAAGCTAAAAGCTCCAAGCAGACAGACCACAGGTAAGGTGGATGCAAGTAATTATATGCTTGGTAATGAGGTAACAGAAACACCCTACATGCTACCCCAAGAAAATGTCCCCATATTACTCTTTTTTGGGATCAAGCTCAGGTTTAAAGAAACTCAGTTACAAGCTGCCTCCTGTGTTCAGGCAAACAGGATTTGTACCTTCTGTAAATGATTAGGATAAATAACCACTTTATTCTTTACAGTATCAATGGCTTTGCTACCTGAAACAACGTGAAATGCTCACTTTGAATATCTAATCAAGGGGTAGTAACAGTAATTATTATACACCACAAAGACCACCTTAATCAGACCTCCAGGGATTACAGAGAACAAGCGTTCTACACTGATCCACTAGTTCCTTTTTGTTATGTTCTAAAATGGATAGACATCCTTCAATATTGAATACTGAAATAATGGTTGAGCCAAGAGGAAGAAAGTACAGAAAAATATAATTCCTCAGGTTCCTAAGGATAAGCTCCTGTGAACAGCTTCAGGAATTTCCCAAAATTCTGTCAGTTAAAACTGGGCAGTGGAGGCATCCCAAAACCAAAACCAAACTTTGGTGAGTTCTGTCAACAGGCAAGACCAGTCCTACACATCAAAACAGAAATCCTATGTTTTAAATACATAGGATAGTGGGGGTGTCAATCTTGAGGAAATGGACTCAAGCTGTGCCAGGGACGGTTTAGCTGCATATCAGGAAAAATTTCTTCACTGAAAGAGTTGTCAAGCATTGCAATAAACTTCCCAGGGAAGGGGTGTAGTCACCATTCCTGGAGTGGTTTTAAAGTGATGTGAATGTGGCACTCGGGAACATAGTTTAGTGCTGGTCCTGGAAGTGCTGAGTTAATGGTCAATTCAATGACCTTAGAGGCCTTTTCCAACCTGAACCTGCTGTGATTCTATGCCTCTGGAAAAGTATGCAACACTCTTATTTGTCCCCTCAGTGTTTTGCTTTATATAAGCTTTATAGCTTTATAAAAAGTTTTACATAAAACATTAGAATTTCTGCTTGTCCATGAAGCAGCAGGAAGGACAGAATATTCTGAGCTGGAAGGGACCCACAAGGATTGTCAAGTCCTGCCCTTAAATGAATGATCCATACGGGGATGGAACCTCCAACCAACAGAGCTCATTGGTTTGGTCTTCCTTGAAAGAGCTGTGCAAAACTAAAATCTCTAACAGCAACTCAGAAATCTGTTTCAATACACTCAAAAAAACCCTAAAACAAACCAATCACTGCCACTACCTTAGGTGTGTTAGTGCAAGCACTGCACTGCTGCAGAAAGGGTCTGCTCCCCCACATTAATGGATCGGGAAAATGAAAGAAAGAGCCTGAAGTAAAGTACGTGCAGATGATGTTTTCCACAGTTTTATCTACAACCACTACAATCACTGGTCCTGTATACTTAAAACAAAATCTCACAAATCTAAAACCCAACACAAATCAAAGTTGAAATACTTGGTATTAATAAACTAGCTATAAAATGGTGGGTCTCACTACTACCTTCATTTAAGGAGTTTAATATCTTCCCTTACATCTTAGCTTCTCCTCTGTTTTCATTCATTACTTGGTGGTGGTTTTATGCCAAAATGCACAACACATCTTTTATGTTTAAGTGCATTTCAGTGAAATAATTCTGTAAAAGTGAAGTTCCAAATATTTTCCTTTTGCTTTCAAACACTACCACAAACTGCAGTAGCTATAATAATCACAAACATCTATTAAATATGCAATGCTACAAACAGAGATTTCCAATGTTTACAGCTTGAAGGAAGATTAAGCCCTCACCTCTTGTATAATTTATCACTTGCAGCAAAGTAAGAAGGCAAAAAAAAAATCACTTAAGTGGCATACTAGAAGCAATCACAGACACAAGCATATTAAAATGAAATATAGGGCTGGCCATTCATTAAACATGACATCTTTTTTATAAGAAATCAAACTAAAGGAAAGAACAAGCAAATAACTCACCCATAAATTCTAGATGATGCTTTACAACTACTTTTTCTTCCCCCCCCCTTTTTTTTTTTTAAGCATAATGATAACAGTTATTTCTCCTACTGCAACTTCCCTCATCTTTTTGCTCCACCTTTGACAGCTCATTTACAACTTCACCAACGACTAATCAGCAAGAACTTAAGCCTGCTCTGGAAAAAATCTTTCAAATGCCAGTCTCTTGAATACCATGAAAGAGGAAACCAAAAATAATGACTTGTAAACTGGTAATAAATAACTACAGCTCCAGCCTGACACATGCTCTAATCTCAAAGGCTGTTAAATATTAGGGAACACTACCAAAATATTATTCTTCCTGTTCTAAAGTAACTTGCCAGGAGAAAAGCCAAAAACTCCAACTCCAAAAGAAAATCAACATATTTATCCAAGGGACTAAGAATGTTAAATAAAGAAGGAAACATTTAGGAATACATTACTGAGACTGCAAAGCAACATCCTCTAATGGTCAACAAAGAGCTCACTCAACTAAGAATAAAATATTCCTGAAATTAAAATAGCAGCCACCAATTTCTACCTGATTTTGTCAAACCCACATTTTGATGACGAGTTCATGCAGCTTAAAGGTCTTCATCCATCACCAAGGGTTTCCAAGGTCTTCATGCAAACTCACAAAACCCCTGTAAATTAAGTATGTCCTCCCAGTAGGATTCATTTGTCTTCAACCTATTTTTCTTCTCCACTCAGTAAATAATTTTTCTCCCCATTTATTCACGTAACATGTACCAAATACATTAAAATCACAAAAAGCTTTAACATATGTAATAAATGAGTTATTAGTACACATTATTTATATTCTTCCACTTAGAGTCCTTAGCTAAAATGGGAAAAAGAATCTAAATTTTAATTCAAATACATCTGAGTACTAAGGTTTTTTTCCTAAAGAAAATGGCTGGCTGTGCATGCAGCATTTTAACAGGACAAAACAAATGAGACTGCTTGGTTCCTTATGAGAACTCAAAAGCAACCTTACCAATTCACTTAGGAGCAAGGAAATTAAAAATTATCATCATCTCTATCACCTACAGTGAGTAATTTATCATTCTTGCTCCTCACTAGTATCATGTTCCAACAGTGAGTGGCTACAACAAATACAATTAGACAGCTGGCCACAGAAGTGGGAGATAATGTGCTTTTGATGGAGTTTATCCAAGCATGGAGATGGAATGTTTGTCATCCATGCAGCAGAGTTGCTGCATTTTTATCACGGGAAAAGAAACCCCTGGCTATTAAAAACCAATGATTTTGTGTTTTAAAGATTAAGAATCTGGAAATCACTGCAGAGGAGGCTACAGAAGATAAATGAGAAGGAGAAATCCTGTTTTGTAACATGGTGGAGTAGTATTTCCTTTACTCAGAAATCAGGCATTCAAGGTGTGTTTAACTGTGGTACCCAAAGCCAGATTTCCAACTTTAAAAATTCAGTTTCTCACCTAATGTTGGAACCAAAGACTCCAATGTTAATATTTATTGTTGGCTTCCATGTGGAAGACTGGACATTAAGAAAGGAAACCATCTAACATATGAAGATTTTAACAAGCAAAGATTTTTCCTCAGTCAGAATAATTTTCTCTAATCAACTTAACTTCCATTTCTTTCCTGAAGGTTTTAATACATCAGTCACGTCCCCTGGTTCGTTATCCTTCTTTCACCCCCTTCCTCCCTCCCACTTTTTATACACATCCCCTGCTCTTTGACAACATCTCCTGGGAGCAATGAAGAGGTACTGCCATTTTCCTCTCAGGAGATACTGTTATTCAGCTAGGAAAGATCAACCTTGATGGACTCACAGGGGACACGCTTGCAAACAAAAGAGAAAGTTTGTCAATTGATTTCTATACTGAGGGTAATCACCATTATATTTTATCTCGAAAGCTCACACAGCGATCAACTTGGAATACAATTAATGGAGTGTTTTTCTAGCAGCGTCTACTAACTGATATTAGCCAGATGTCTCATTAAAATCTGCAGTGACAAACCCTAACTCTTTACCAGCAAAATGCACTTTTGCAGGCTAATTAAATTTTTTTTTGGCCATTATGTTTGTAAGACTGAAATCAAGTCAACTTTGGAATGTTTTCATATAATGATTCCATGCAACCGCTTCATGCTTTGAAATTCTTCAATCTTTGAAAGTCAAAATAATGATAAATAAAATTAATGCTAGAAGATAGTACTTTGTGGCAAACTATGCCAAGAATAAAGGAAAAATTAACAGAAACAGTATGTGCTCTGAAAAAAGGCTGAACCACCCCCTCCCCAAAACTTTTGAAAGACTGAGGACCACATACAAGGTCATATTTAAAACATTTGTTTTTGCTCAATCATTCCACATTTATCGGGTTTATTAGGATTTTCTTTCTTGAAGACTTACTAATTTCTTGAACATCTGGAAGGAAAAGCTATTTAGAGCCTTGGGCATTTTTAAAGAATATGACTCAATACCTTACAGGATCACCTAAAATCCACTCCAGGTACACCTATAGCAAGACACAAGGCTGATCTCTTAAAAGCACAGCTAGATACTCTGACAGGGCTTTTTTTTGTCTCAAATTTTTGAGAGTGATTTCAAATAATTTACAGGTGAACTGCATAGTTCTGTTTCAGACAAGCTCATCACAACGTTTGGGTTTCACGTCCTTAGTCCATTTAACCCCAAGCAGAAAACACAGTCTACTGGGGGAAAACTAAGGATGGGTTTTAGAGGGATTTACCATCTTTCTAAATGGGCTGATAGCAGTAAGCAAAGAGGGAATGGTTTTATACTAAAAGAGAGATTTAGATTGGGTATTAGGAAGAAATTCCTCCCTGTGAGGGTGGGCAGGCCCTGGCACAGGTTGGGCAGAGAAGCTGTGGCTGCCCCATTCCGGGGCTCAGGGCAGCCTGGGCTAGTGGAAGGGGTCCCTGCCCATGGCAGGGGGGTTGGAACAAGATGACCTTTAGGGTCCCTTCCAACGCAAACCATGCTGAGATTTTGCCACAGAAATGTGAAGCGCAGCCTCTCCTGCCTGAGGGATCCCGGGGGTGTCCCAAGTCATCGTCAGAGCAAATGTGACAATGAGTTGGTAAAAAAACTGCATTATGGTTCTGATTCCTGCCAGCTTTTACACCTTCCTGTCCTGTCACCTCAGACATGCACACAGGCTGATGGAAGGAAGACACAGACCCTCCTGTGGCTATTGCCTTCAGGGCTGTCAGCTCAAAGTTTAGCTCTTCAGCAAAAATATTTAAAAAGGTTTGCATTTAAAAAAACACACTGCAAAATCATAAGAGATGAGTACAAAACCCTAGAACTGTGGGAAATACAAGCAGCTTTCTGTTTTTGTGCAGAAAATGAAAAGCCAGGAGAACAACACAACAGATGCAAACAAGAAAAACATCAAATATTATTTTCAAAGGACAAATTGCAATCTTAAAGCATCTTCTCAAAAATTCTCAACATAAATAATGGACTTTTATTGTTCATTTACTGCAAGGTTAGGCAGTCTGATATGATGGATGAACTGTCAACCCTCAACTAAACTTCTACAATCCATCATAGAAAGAGTGGAAATTTCACTCAAAGTGTCAATAAACCTAAATGATGAAGTGCAAAATACTTTACATCATTCTGATCATTTCTTAGAACCTGCATTCACTGCAAAATTTCAGAAACACTGCTCTCTCCCCACTTCCCTCCCCTGCTCCCTGGAAGTCATAAAATGAAGGTATACATCTTGATTTATAAGTCAATGATAGCATAGAATCACAGAAAAGAAATGAAGTTTCTGTAAGAGCCTAGTGCTTGGGAAAATAATATTTATAAAACAAGCTATTTCACTTTACCCAAACATCAAAGATGGCCATGATGTTGCAAAGATTTCTGTTTAATCAATTATTCAAATGTGGCCATATTAAGAAAATTAAACCAGAGCTCAGTGGAGCGTGATCTCAAATCAAATCTGACCCTGCCCTGAGGCAACTAGAATTATTCTATGATTCCAGGACAACTAAGAACAGGAGGGTTTATTTTTGTGTATGCACAATAAAACATACAGATTTCAATTTAACAAACTCCAACATGTTACTGTGTCTTTACTTAATTTGGTGATAATAATAAATTTGGCAGTAATAAAAAAAATAAATCTGAAGCATTTGTACACCCCCTATCAATTCAAAGTGATCATAATGATTTGAACTATATACATCAGAAAAATTCACTTTATAACACCAACAAACTCTTATGCAGACTGTTACACAGCAAAAACATTGGGAAATGTAGCAGCATGAACTAACAGAGATTTATCCAAACCCAGGAATTACACTGCTTGACATAGGTACCAAGATTTTGTTATCAGCTGAAGTGGTTCACATCATAAGGAAACACATTCTTTGTGTCTATATCAGAGAAAGCCTGCATCTCCTCTTCATATACACATGCAAGAGCCAAATAAACCAATTCTGGCAGATTTAATCATAGTATATTAAAACTTAGCTGACAATTAACTTGATCCTGTGATGTGACTTACAGCTAAGCATGAAATTCCCAGTAGGAGTCTCACAATACACTAGAGTGCAAAAAGTTTAGTTTTCATGACAGATCTCAGAGCCTGAGGCAAACTTTTGGCAAATTTGATGAAGCTATTTTAATAAATTGGCAGAAAGCTTTTATAATTTGTATTGAATATAAAGGCAAATTACTGAGATAATAAAATCTGCAAAAGTTGGGCATCCTGCCTTTGCTTATAATGTAGTGTTTAAAAGCTCAATGCACTACTTAGCCAAGCTAACACCAGACTTTCTCATCTGTACCTCATCTTTATCTTGACTGTCCTGCCTAATGGTAACACCACAAAAATCCTTTTATTTGACTCTTTTCTTCCTTATTCCATCAAAGGAGGTAAGCAATGCATCATAACTAAGTCAAATCAAAAAGGTATTCTCACATAGGCAATCTAAACACTTAAATGCTCATGTTGGGATTCCGAATTTATGTCAGCTTTAAACACATTCCTAACACCTTTGTTTCAGAAGTCATTCACACCCCTACAATGAAGTATATTAAATAAAAATATTTAGGTATCTTCCTGACTTGTACTTAAAAAATGAAACATAAAATACACAGCACAAATTTTATGAGTCCTTGCTGGAAAAAAAAAAAAGGGAAGGTGTTTCATTAATCAAAAAACCAGTGTTTCTCCTTTTTCTCATAACTACCAGATACCAAATTATGAAGAAATGCCACAAAATGAGTATTTATGTGAATTCATACTGAACAATGTAGGCACAACTTCAAAGAAGTGTTTGAAAGATGCCCTAGCACTGACTCTTCATTTAATTCTAAAGCTCAGAGTGAAAACTTTTTTCCTTCTTTCTTTTCATATTGATTAGTGTCTGATAGACAAAAACTCGGTCAAGTGACATCACAGCATCACAGACACAGGTTTGCTGAGATTCTTCACTCTATGTAACGCTGCATAATCTACAAAACTAAGATGAATGGCTTACGACTCCCCTCCAACCAAATTCCTCAGCCTTTCTGGAATTAGTGTTCTGTTGAACTAAGTCACATTAGCTTATGTAAAATGCAAATACTAACTTGTATACAGTAAATAAAACAGACACAGTAAAACCCCTGGTTCTTACATTCTAATGCTGTATTTGTTCCCCCAGCCTTCACATGTAAAGTTCATGAACCTCTCTGTTGGAGAAGCTGTGTCTGCCATATGAGCTGCTACATTTAATACATTAGCTATAATCTACACCTTTCCCTTATCTACTTTGTTTTTCAGATTTTTACTAAACTCAGAAAAGCTCTTCTGGGAATAGTGACTGCATCATTCTTGAGGAAAGTGAAAAATAACATGTCTGAACAGAAAACAGGCTAGAGAACAAAACAGAATGACCCAGTGCTACAGCTCCTTACCTTTCCCTTTCTCATCTACCTCTATTATCCTGTAACACCATTACTGGAGTTTTACATCCATCTCTCTTTACAGAAAGGGCTCATTTGACACCTCTTTACTGCAGAAATGAATGTTTCAAGGCAAGGAGTGATGATAAATGAAGCATAATTAATGCATTGTCTCTTACAGTGCAATACTGACCATATATATAATGAAGAGACTAAAGCTGTCTTACCGTACACTTTGTGCTCATTGTAATGCTCAGGGTGAAATCTGAAGAGAATTCCAGGTCTGGAGTGGATGCAATATTACAGTCAATATACTGCAAGAAAGAATAATAAAATTCTGTCAGTAACAGTGATAAATGTCAATTAAGATCTCCCTCTGGATGAAGGTTGTTCAGTTGCTCCACAGTAAGATAACTCTTACAGGGCAATACTGTCCAGCTCTCCAAAAATGGGAAGAGACTTAAAATCCACCTAATCCTATGTGACGAAACACCTCAAACTCCTCTTCCTCACATGCCTGAATAACCAGACACTGACTAGCAGTGGCATCAAACTAGACACAGTAGCTCATTCTGTTCAGGGAAGTTGCTTCTTGGTGACAGCTGCCCACTCTTGAGTAAGCAGCTTTCAGAGGCACCCTTACCTGTTTCACCCCTTGCTCATACAGTCACATAGCAAACTACAGTAGAAACTGTTACGGGTTAAAACTGGGCTTTTCATTTGCCAGATTGGTTTTGTATTGATATATCAAACTACAACAACAGAGAAGATGCACAGGGGGAAGAGAACTCCTTTGCTAGGATAATAACTGTAACACTGTCAAATCAAACTGCAACTTGCATTTCAACACTCTAACTTTTTATTTATATCTTTATAAATTCAGATCTTTCATAAAGCAATAAACTTCAGTTTTCAGTTGTTCATGAAAGTTCCGCTACATTTTTTCACTGTTCTTTAGTCTACATGTTCAGCTAAAATGCTTTATCTGAAGATTTCATATACTGATACAGTTAAATGTCATAGATGTTATTAATTAATTGCTGTAGGCAATCCCCCCTGGAATGCAACTTCTTGAGCCAGATAACAGACAGCCCAGCCAGAGAGGACATGACACTGATGGCCACCAATGTAAGCAAACTAACTGAGGACATCAAGCTTAGAGGCAGTCTGGGCTGCAGTGATCATACACTGATGGAATGTGCAGTCCTGAGGGATATGGGTCAGGTAAGGAGTAAAGTTAAGCCCATGAATTTTAGGAAAGGGAGTGGACAGAGCTGGCAGATATTTAAGGAAGTCTTCCATAGAGAACAAGAGCTGGCAATCCCCAGGAGCAAGAAATCAGACAAGGAAGGTAAGAGACTGGCATGGCTGGGGAGAGAACTCCTGGACAAACTAAAGATAAAGAAGAAAATGCACAGGCACTGGAAATAAGGAAAAGAAACTTGGGAAGAGTATAGAGATGAAGTTCGGTTGTGGAGCGATGGGGTGAGGAAGGCCAAGGTGGAGATGGAAATGAACCTGGCAATGGACACAAAGAGTAACAGGAAGGGCTTCTACAGGTACATTAACCAGAGAAGGAAGGTCAACAGTGCACTCCCCTTGATAAACAAAGTTGATAAACTGGAAACAAAATACAAGAAGACTGAGGTACCCAACAACTTTTATGCCCCAGTCCTCAATGGCAAACTCTCTTCTCACACCTCTCCAGAGGATGGACAGCAGGATGGGAACTGGGGGAGCAAAGTCCCTCCCATTGTAAGAGATCAGGTTTGTGACCACCTGAGGAACCTGAATGCAAGTAAGTCTGTGGGCCCTGAGGAGATGCATCCCAGAGCCCTGAGGCAATTGGCTCATGTGGTTGCCAAGCCACACTCTGTGGGATTTGGAAAGTCATGGCAGTCAGGTGAAGTCCCAGGTGACTGGAAAAGGGGAAAAACATGGTACCCATCTTTTAAA
>JAWWEU010000158.1:3616595-3669520 GCA_035583155.1 Acropternis orthonyx | reverse complement strand
GACCTGGACAAGCTCGAGAAGTGGCCCATGGGAATCTCAGGAGGTTTAACAAGACCAGGTGCAAGGTGCTGCACCTGAGGGTGGGCAGGCTCTGGCACAGGTTGCCCAGAGAAGCTGTGGCTGCACCATCCCTGAAGTGTCCAAGGCCAGGCTGGACAGGGCTTAGAGCAGCCTGGGCTAGTGGGAGGTGTCCCTGCCCACTGCTGGGGGGTTGGAATGAAACGAACTTTAATCTAAAGCTTTTTATGATTCTTCACTCTGCCTCACCTTCTTTAGGGAATGTTTTGCCTCCCTGAAAAGTTACATTGTGAACTATATAAAACAAGCAGCACTTGATCTGAGCAAACACAACAAAGTATCTTCTGTAATAATCATAATGATAAATGGGAACATTTTTAAACTTTCCCTACAAAATACAGTCCATTTGCTCTGTGGAATGGATATTGATTAAAACAATTTACCTATAATGCCACTGTTGCTCAACTCATCAATTTTACTACTTTGCATTGTAACTCCAGGAAACAAACACACATTGCTTTTAGGTTATTTTAAAAACCACAATAGCTAATGAGAACAAACAGGTATAAAGCCATTAAGCATAACAGTTGGGCTACATGCTGCATGATGACAAAATTTGCTAAGCACATACATGTGAGCTGGACAGTGACTCCTCATGACAGCATGTATTAGAAAGGGACATGTATGCACTATTAGCAGTAAAGTATTTCGCTTCTGAAATGACCATGGCTTATAGACTGCATTGGGCAGGTTTAACTTCAGTTATGGTTGTCAACACTCTTCAGGTTAAGATGTTGTTTTAATTTATTTGCTTGCCTAACAAACTAATAGAGTTCAACTTATCCAAGGCAGCTATTAATTTAGAGCACACTATATGTTCTTTATTTTCTGGATACTAAATCTGACCTATCTGCTGTAAGTATTCAACCACAGTCCTGCTTGAACCAGAACACACAAAATGGTACAAAAAAAAAAGTCATGTGAGAAAAGTGCATGACACTCACTCATTGCACCATCAAACCTGTAAAGTGGCAAACAATTACTGTCTCAGATTCTTATCTCAGTACATTTGTTTTGTGCACACTCATTCACTAAGGCTGGAATTTACCTGTCCTATAATGACAGGACCACGAAGTGCATTTTAACAACTGAGTTGATCACTTTGCTCTCTCCTTACAACCAAAGAACACAGACACTTGTACACCTGAAGTCACACAACTTATTACAGATGTCCTTCAGAAGGAGCCTAGTCAACAAGCTCAGAGAATATATAAGACACATTTGTAATGATTCCACCATGTATGAACAAAGAAACCTGAAGTAGAGATGCACACGACCACCCAAGTAGTGATTAAAGAAACGACAGTCTCAGCACTTCTTTCATTTGAATACCTGATTTAAAAAACCTAACACCTTTAAATCTTCTCTGTAATAAAATTAGACAAGAAAAGCTTAAGCAACTTGCATCCGGATATACTTACAACCAAACTGCACTTTACCTCTTATGATACATTTAAATAGAAATTACCTCCTCACTAAACACGTAATTCCCACAGAGGGCAGTAATATTACTGCTTTGAGTGCTTTACAGCAGAAAAGTAACTTATGAACAATAATTAGAATACCATTGTGACAAAAAATTCTTGGTCTAGAACAGTTCTTCTCTCTATTTGATCTGAGCTGCTCAAATTATTGCTAATCACAAAGTTTACCAGAAGTTCAAACTAGTCAGTGTTTTGGAATTACATCCTGTCGTGTAGATTTCTCTCATATGGATCACTACCAATTTTGCTGCTATTCCCCATCATAACACTGCCATAACAAAAGACAGGACAGAAAAGCAGGCATAAGTAATTGAGTAAGTACTGCAGAAATTACTGCCTTTTCAGCCATGGTTATTTAGTTGGATGAAGCTATGGGTGATGGACAGTGAGTGATGCTCCAAAGGACCTTTAAAGCCAGCCAGCCAGCTTAAGACAGAAACAGATAAGCCCCTCTGCTCAGTACACTCACTGAGGTGCAGAGGGAAGCCAAGTAGAAGATAACTATATTCCAGAGTGTCTTTTTGGTATAAATTACATTCCAGTCACACAACCTGTAACCTACTACAATGCTAGTAAATTTGGGGTTGGATAGAAGAAAATATCAAATCAAACAATCTAAATATGGGAAGATCACTTTAGTAAAAGCTCAAAGTTGGTAAAAAAAGCCATTAATACAAATCTTCCAGTCTTAACAGCAAGAATCTGATTGCATTTGTATCATTTTGAAGATGCCAAAGTTCATGTGTCCCATGTGCAGTTTCCCCCTCCCTCCATAAACCAAGGAAACTTCTGATCTAAGCATTAATTAGTTTGGTACCTTAATGACACTGGCTGTAGATATCAGTGTGTTTGGATCCAGCACCTCCACAGCAGCTTCTGGAATTACAGCCTTCTTCATACAAGACATGTCAAAGCCATACACATCTTCCCAGAAAAGCAGCTTGTCCACATGTTTGTTCATATCCCCAACAGCTACTAGACTAATGGTGCAAATGTCAGGATAAACTGTAACAGAAACAGATTAGCGAAATTTCATTTTAGACACACATAAAGAAGACTTCTTTAATTTTCTCTTGAAGTGATTAACATCTTAAAAGAACAAACAAGAACTTTCTTTAGCTCTTGGACAAGACACTTTTTCTTCTACTTTACTTTGTAGAGCCCCATTTGCACACAGAAGAGATTAGACACAAAAATTTAATTTTCCCACACTACTCTATTAACAGTATTTCCTATTCATGACAAAGTATCCTTGTAGTTGAATCCCACTGCCAGGAAATGATTGGAAACTTGATGTCTGAAGAAAATAATTTGGAACATTCTATTCTGGTTTCTATACAGAGAAGGACTTAAAATATATTTAATAACTCTAGACAGACACACAAAGGAAAATTCAGGTGAGGGCTTTGCAATAACAAGAAATTTCTGTGAAAAGACCTTAATTCCAGAGAAAAGAAAGTATTCTTACTCAAGAGTTTTATTCCTGTTTGTTATTACCTCTGGCTGATACTTGTCTTACAACCTAAACAATTATTTCTGGATACTGAAAAAGAATAACCACTTTTCTGTCTGCACCTGAAGGGTAGGAAGTGACCCAACAGACAGCAAAGAACCTCCTCCATTCCCTCCCTCCCAATTTTAGGGTAACAGCATTCATTCTTACACCACCTTCAAATAAATTTGTGCTTTCCCTTCTCCCAAGAATATATTCAGAACAAGTAACTATTTACAGCTTTTCCAAGTAGTAGTGGAAGGCTGACATTTGCCTTTTTAGCAGCTGCCAGCAAAGTCAGTCAATCTCTTGGCAATCTCAGCTGACTGGACAAACCACAAAGAACAGCTGCTATGAACATGGATGTCTACAGCACTATCAAATAGTAAGAGAAGCTCAATTTATATTTAGCAAGCCTTCTTTTCACAAAGAGATTCCCATGTTTTTTTCTTAAGAGTTTTAAAGCTTCTAAAGCCACATACATTGAATTCTTGATTTGGCTTCTGAGCAAAATGCCTACTTACAAAAACACCTTATTTGATTTTATTTTCTATTAATACATGAATGTGGCAGTGTTAATAAAACTGAAGGCAAGTTTCTCTTTTCCTCCCCATAATCTGATGAAGTGTAAAATTAATTTTGTCTTCAGCTCTGTTTGAAATTATATCTTAGCAAAATGAATATGGAGAAATCATTGCTATAGCATGGTAAGTCAGAAAAGCAGTACCTACTGCCCTGTGAAATATTGAAGACAGAAACAGCAAATTGAAATGAGACCTTTCATATAGTCTGAGTAGTTTTAGCTAAAAGGAAATAATCATATTGATGATAGTCTTCTCTCAAGAAGCTTTTGCTTTGTTATGTAAAGACATTAAAGTAAGCACATTATCTTTCTCACTTTCTGACTGTTTAAAACAGAATACATACATACCAGCAAGTTTCAAGTGGAATCCCATTGGTGAGCTACCATCGCCCCTACTTTGCCCTGAGAAACTGAGGAGGTTTCTACAGGAACAGCCTACAATTAACTCAGCAGTAAAATGGCAGTTTGATGCGAATCCAAACAAGAAGGCATTCCAGCTGCCTTGTCCAAACCAAATCCCTTGGTTCCAGCACACCTGACAGCTGTCACACCAGCACAAAACGTCAACATCTGCTGGTAGGAGTATTTGAAGGGGGTTTCTGGAGCCATCAATATGGGAAGTCTCGTTCTCAAAGCTTTCATGCTGCTGTTTACTGGTGTAACAACTGCATTACACTTGGCTTTACCTCACAGCACTTCAAACCTTCAAGGGCCACCACTGATGCTCCAAAAATTGAAGGACAGTGCGATACAGACAACAAAAGCAAGTGACAACAGCCTTTGAGGACTGCTTTTCAGTGAAACAGACTTCACAGGATGCGATGGTGTGGTGAGAAGAGAGGAAAGACTGGCAGTCCCTAGTTAGAGAACACACTTACAGGAGCATGCTGGAGACACGGCAAACGAAAATGAAAACCACAGCTAAAAGTGACCAACTACTTTATAATCTTCCACCTCAAACTAGCCCCAATTTCTGGGACATTCTGTAAACAGAAAGGAAGTTTATCACCTCTATCAAGTGTGAAATATTAGAACTGCATCATAAACAGTTTATATTAAATCTTTGTTCACACAGCAAGTCCTTCAATCAGCAGTGGAACTCACGATCGATTGTACAAAGTGCTTAAGAAAAAGGACAAATGTAAACACTAAATGCTCCAATCTAATCTGCATTTTTACTTTAGCCTATTGATAGCAACAAAAAAAATTTGTTCAGACATCACAAAAAGAAATCTGTGTTTCACCAATAGGGCTCAGGCAAAAGACTACAGTGATTCAGTAACTTCCAAATTTACACTCCCCACCCATGTCCAAAAGCATATGCTATACTGAAATTTGACTGGAAACATAAGGAGTGTTACCTAAATATCAGCCTGAATCATCTAAATGCTGCAGAGTTCTGTGAATGTTGAAAAGCATCAGCATGCAACTGCAATTTCCCTTTCACCATTATCCTCGATTCCCCTGGAAATCCTCTGCTCTTTCTGCAACCCTGTAACACCTCCCTGTGCAATCCTGACAAGACTTGCCATTCTTTTTCTCATTAAGCCTGTAATTTAATAATTATTCCTTCTCGCAGGTGAAATGAACAAAATGCTGACTGGACAGAAGCACACACTCCTCAGAGCTCTCCCAGATTCATTGCTGTGACCATCTGTGTCCTTCTCGACTCGGTGCCCACAAGTCATCCGTCACCAGCAGCAGCTCACGTGGTGAGCGGCACATGATGGGAAATCCTTTATCCCTCAGCAATGCCTCACAAACATCAGGACGCTGAAGGGTAAGGCAGCAATCCAATCCTCCAGGCACACAGAAATAATTCCATGGGAATACCACCATCATTGTGATGTGAGCAAGCAAACAGTATTATGTTTTGAATGGCACCTTCCCGGCCCATGTCACCCCTCAGCAATGTAAGCTGCACTCAAATGTGTGAAAAAACCTACACTCGAGCAACAGCTCTACAGAACAAACACATGGGTCCTGGGCAGCCAAAATTTTATGTTCCCAAATAAAGCTATTATATACTGTACACATTGCCCTAGACAGTTTGGCATAATCCACTTCAGCATACCACCAGGCTAAATTGAAGTAGTGGTGATATGACTGACTGAACACAAATCTAGAAATTTGGACCCTACTCCCACCCAGCTCAATCACTGAAAGATCCAGCCAAGTCACAACTGCTTCTATTGCTTTTTTCAGCTCTCAAACAGTCTCTGTAATAATGATCTTGGGCTCAATAGCACCAAGTGGCTTAAGACAAAATTAAGCAGATTTAGGAGTTCCTCTGGCGAGACTTCAGAGTGAGCTCTTAGTTTTGGTTCATCTAAATTTGGATGTGCCCACAATTCTGCTGCTGTTCATCTCCACTGCAGGAGAGTCTGTGCTGCTAAGCTGATTGCTGAGCAGCTCTCTCCCAAATCCTGGACACAGCCATTTATTCACCTGCTACACAAGCTGGCAGCAGAGCAGCAACCAAGAGCACCGTAATGAAATGGTGTTAACAAAAATGAAAACCTGGCCACACCAATCAGTGCTTGTACAACGTTGTGAAATGCCAAAGCAGCACCCAAGACCATTCTCAGACCACAAAGGGTAATTGTAGTGCAGAAGCTCAAAGGAATCTCTGGGAGTCACAAACCAATAGCAAACCTACCAACAATACAGTTCAAAAAGAGGCCAAAAATTTCTGGTCCTTTTCAGGCATCTTTTGAAGTAGTAGCTAAATATAAAATGATTCTTATGATTTTAGGGAATGTCCCTGAATTTAACTGTATTGCAATGTAAAATTATCAGCATACAGCTATGCAGAGCACTCAGCTGTGCTCCTGATCTGACTGGACTCTTCTACATTACTGGAAACAAAAAAGCTCTTATTCTATCACCTTGTTCAAGTGGCTACTAAATATTCTAACACCTCTTGCCTGTGTATTCAGCTTTGTGACCGAATGTTGAACAACTGCATAAACCCCCTTTTTATTGCTGCACTCTGTAGTGTACAAAAGCTCACTGCAATCAAAGGGAAGCACTGCAGCAAGCCCTGTGACACAGTCATTAATCCAATCATTAAGGCAGTGTAGTGAAACTATGTGCATGATTAGCACAAAAGGGGAAAAAAAACCCAGACTGATGACTATGACTGAAAAGGTCAATATGAAATATAATACTGACAAAGGAATTAAGCACGTGCAGAACTTGTGCAGAAAACTGCATCATGCGAGGAATTAATATTTACAAGCACATAAACAGTGCTTAAGATGACACTATCTAAGCTACTTAAATGGGTTAAAGAGCTCTACTTCAAAATAAACCCTTTTGTTTTGTCACAACCCTACTCTCCAACCAGAAAAGAAAACGAGCACATTACCACCAGGATAAATATGGTGAACTGAAACAGTGTCATTCCATTAGTTATTTCATGTGGCTTCTTGTGTTTGAATCTATGTCCTCCCTACACAACTCCCCTCCTCCAGGAAAACAGCCTATTCACTTTTCCACTAATCCATAGTAGCTTACTTGAACAGTACCTCATCCTACAGGACAGAACTTATTTTCCTCTGTTCATAATTATGCACCAACTGGGATTTTGGGAGGGGAAAACAAATGACCACATGTGTGGGAAGAATTAGGGAGGAAAATACTTAGACTTACTTAAGAATGAATAAGCCTGTCTATTCTTAAAAACTCCATTTAATTTGAGACCTTGATACCCCACCTAATGTGCTTCTATTACCCATACAGTAAATTAATGCCTTGAAGCTCACACTAATGAAAACATTTTTCATTGAGACTGGCAACTTTCTCATCCATGCATAGCTTATTCTAAGTCTCTGAGTTCATTCAGTTTCTCCCCAGAGCTAAATTTATCAAAAGAATTGAGCACCAACCTGAGCCTCCCTCTGCCAGGTACTTGTCCTTTGCATAGATGACAGAATCCAGCATTGACTCAAAGAGAAGGAAATAGCCCTGTTCATAGAAGAAGGGAAAGAATTTAGAAAGCATTATGTTTCTTATGCAGCTTATTTAATAATTCTACAGATAGATTTTATCAACACATCTTAACTTCATATGCCCATACGCCTCAAGAAGAGCCACCACCTGAGTTTCTCAACAGCAGTGTTGTCACTTCAAAATTTCAGTTAAAGTACAATCTTTAATTTTCCAAACTTAAGTATGTAGCATATAGCAAATTAATAAACTACAGACAATAAATATCCAATCTACACCAATAAATACCTGACAAGAGTCCTACAACATCAAAAGAATCAAATTCAACTCTAAGTAAAAAACTGCATGTATTGATTTTTTTAGTAATAACTGGGAGGTTCCAACAAAAAAAAAAAAATCCCTTTCACCTCAGAACTGCAAGTAACACTAAAACTATTGTCAGTGAAACACCAAATGCATCTTTGCTACTTCGTATTTGCAACCTCGTGGTGCCCTGCACCACCCTGGGCAATGCTCACTAAGACAGGTGGAAATAAATCACGTACCAAAGACAGCAGTTCTATGGATGTTCTACATCATTTAGCAGCATCTGGACTTAAAATTTCAAGGATAAAAATGCTCAGAACTAGATTTGCATAGGGGATTTTTTTTTGTGTTGGGATTAATTTTATGGCAGGTTAATCATACTGCTACTGGTATTTAGAATAACTTACTGTAAACTTGAGTAAATAATTTTCTGAAACAGAGAAACATTTCTTATTTAAACATTTAAGATATTAAAAACTCTGTATGGCAGTATTAGAACAAATTAGCATTTTACAGAAAACTTCTAGTTTCTCAACTACTTTTAAATAAACTGTAGATTTACGAGATATACAGCCCTTTTTTTTCTGGTAGATTTACTGATTTTACACCCTTCCTGTCTTCCACATTTGAGCATGATCCTTAATCTCACTCAATACTGTAAAATATTTCACCTACATACTTACATCAAATCAATTAAGACAACAACACAGGTTTTGTATTTTCACTTAGCATCTCAATTCTCATTTTCCTTATAACACAGCTTAGTCATACGGTTTGATTAGGAAAGAACAGAACGGACAAGTGAAGTCCAGACTTTGGACCTGCAGTCCTAGAAGCCCAGGCAGCAGTAACCCAACAAAGGAAAGCTACGCAGTTGCATTAGGGGAGTTTCAGACTGGATATTGGGGAAAATTTCTTCACTGAAGGGGTTGTTAAGCATTGGAACAGGCTGCCCTGTTAAAAGACATGGAGATGTGGCACTTGGGGACACAGTTTAGTGATAGGCTTGGCAGTGCTGGGGTAACAGCTGGAATCAATCATCTTAGAGGTATTTTCCAATCTAAAGAATTCTAAGATATTTTCCTTCATTTTTCCTTCACTTCCATATTTGTAAAGTCATAGAGATATTTTTTTAATTCATTTTTTATTTTTGACATCATCATGCCCCACTACTGAAGACAGACAGCACTTCATGGAAACTGCCCTGTTAACACCACCAAATTTGCTTCAAGTTTGTGCCATCTTGGATGTTAATTTTGCTTAAGACTCTTAGAACAAAAAATGCTGCAATTTCAGAATAAACATCACTATCTGCAGCCTTAAGAACTATAAACAAAACTGGAAAACCCAGAAACTTGACGTATTTACATTCAACAAGAACAGTGAAAATAATGGCCATGTCCTCTTCTCAACTTCTCTTCTGGTGACAGGGCAGTGCTCCACTGGAAGCTTTTCCTCCTAATGCTGCCTGTTCTTCCACTTCACTGCCCAGCTTCTGTAAGCCCTTAGAGCAAGTCCCAGAATGAAGACTACTGCTTTGTGAGCAATAGGATTGTTAGCAAGCTTTGCTGAACAGCTGAGAAGGTCAGGAGCTCCAACTGCATCAGGCAGAGATCATTTGATGCCTACAGCAAGCCAAAAGTACAGAATGGAACCACAGATTTCTTTTTTATAGCATTATTCTTATAGTTTTAAAAATAGAATATGTTTAGCTCAGAAAAATTATTTTTAGATGCCTTTAACTCAAAATTATTTGTTTTCACAGTATTTTAAGTGTCACCTGTACGATGTACCTTAAGTCTACTTAACAGCAAGAGTCAATAACTTACAAAGTGCCATTTTTACGGATCAGTTCTTCACTGTCTTCTTTCTGCTCATCACCTGTGCCTGCCAACCAAGTGCAAGAAGGACAGCTGGAAGACACCCCTCCTCATGAGAAATACAGAAGAATTCTCACCATCACTTTCCCTGACCTTTCCACTCTAGCACTGTTTGTTCTCCCCCCTCTCCCAGTGCTATCGTCCCCCGAACTCATTAAAGCATTCCTGTAAGTTACACACACCATCAATGGTACTGAATCAGGTCATTTATTACTTATACCACAGCACTGTGCTCAGTGTGCTGTGCTCCTCTGTAGTGTAATTTGGAATGTAATTTCACAGGCTGCTGCCCCACCTGTAGGGGTGCCACCTGGAAAACGAATTATACCTGATGTCCTTTCCCCATGATGCTGCGGGGCACTACTGCTGCCACCCTAATAATGAAGGGGTTTGTTTTTCTTAAGCATGTATTAACATTCTACAATTAATTACTGCAAGGAGATCTCCAGGATGCAGATCTGTGAGTTGCATACTATTACTACAATCTGGATAGTGGCTAAGCCAAGACACAAAGTGTGACGCTTTCTCTGTTAAAGACAAGCTGAATACACAGAACGTCTTAAATGTTATGGTGCCATATTGTGCATTTTCTGCTCAAAAACTGGCCATTTCCTTCTCAAAAAGAATATGAAGTTCCTTATTTTTCACATTTGCAAATCTGAAATGAAGTGTTCTCCAGCAAACAACAAAACCCCGTATAAACAGATCTGGACAGGAACAAAAACACACAGCACTGCAGAGTAACATCTGCCCCACCTCACATCTGCCCAAGACATCCATCAAAACTGCATGAGCCCACTGGCATATCTGAATCCAGAGGAATGTGAGTATTGCTACATTTCTTACATATCCTTTATATCTGTATTCTTTGTTCATAACAGAAAGCTCACAAAGCTTTGATGACTCAATATGCTGCATTGTTAATTTTTTTTCGATTACTCAAATACACTGCAGTGTTCTCTTATTTATTTTCATTTTAATTCAAAGCTACATAAAAATATTTTACCAATGGATCAAAACATAAATATGGCAAGTTCTTTAACTTTAGTACTTCAGTATTCATCATGATAATCTCTGTGGAGAAAAAGATATTAAGGTCTTTAAAAGCATTAAAAAGGGGCACTAGCATGCTTACAATAGCAAGAATTAGCAGAATTTTTGGTACAGCAGACAGAAATGTATAAAGATAAAATTGAGAAGAAATATTTAACTACTTGAATCAGGGCTGTGTTTCCCCTCTACCTTCTGTCAAAGATGTATTTTATTTTCTGTACCATTACTGAAGCTGGTCTGGTACTTCAGATTCAGTAAGACACAATATTAAATATTTCATGAGATGAAAGGCCAAATAACTGGCCCAGAGAGCAGACTTTATCTTTTCTAATACCCCGTGATATTAAAAAGTGCATAATTTTTTGAAGTTAAGTTTCTAACTACAAGATTTCCATGGGCCTGTGAGTAAAAGAAGTTACAGAGGGTATGCAACAAAGATTGGACAACAGATTCTGATTTCAGATACAAAATGTAATCTGGCATTAACAGATACACAAAACTGATGTGGCCCACTCCATGTCATGAAAAATTACTTTTTTGACTTGAAAAAATCCTCCCAAACCTGTGGCACATTTAAATGACAAGCAGGGGTTACACAAACTCTTCAGCATGCTCTGCTGCAGCACCATTTCCCCCATGCTAAGTCAGCCTTCATGCTGATCTCCCATCTATGATTTAATTTAAAAAAAATAAAATTCATTGCTGACAGAGCAAGCTCACAAATTTCAGAACCACAGCTTGACTTTGTCATTATACACACCCTGTTGTGTCCTTAAACAAACAGGAGTGAGAACACCAAGTGGGAAGATGTGAAGAGTGGAAAAGCGATACCCATTATTGATGTTGGCAAAAAACCCCAAAGCAATCATGCAAGGAAATAAAATTCCTTTATAAAAACCATTTTGCTCTAAAGAAATTAAAGCATTCAGCTACTCAGTATGCTCTTAAAACCAGAGTATTAAGAACACAAAAAAAGCTCAATTCTCACATATAGTTATAAATTATAACTGTTACATAAACATTCATATAAATGCACTTCCAAATATTAACAGAAACAATAGAGAATATTAAGATAACAGAATGACCAGTGTTAAAAACGTGCCATCCCTGTGTATCTCTCATAGAAAGAGAGGAAAGAAGGAAGGAGAGAAAAGATGGTTTCCAGTTTCAGACATGCTCATTTCCAAGCCTTTTCCCTAAATCCCAATGCCTCCATTTACAGCCCATCCTCACATCATTTCAAAATTATCTAAAAAAACCCAGCAAGAAATACAAAAGCAAGAAAAGAAAAATGAGGGGAAAAAATTAGCTATCTGACCAGAGATACGATTAAAAGACAAGAATATTGGATTGTACCCTCAGTTTTATTTTAATCTGACAGTCCATCTCTTCCCAGTTTTTCCTGGTATAAAACTGCTGCATATTCAGTACCATAAAGCACTGCATTAAAAAAAACCAATTTATGAGAACATGCTGTTGTATTACAGACAACCATCTCAGGCAATTGTCTCTCACAATATAACCCCTTAACAAACAAGAAATGCAGATATTTTTCAAGTGAATAACTCTTGCAACCTTTAGCTTTATAATTTTAGCTGACAGCAAAAAAAAAAAAATGCACACAGATGCAGCTGTGTAGGAACATTCCAGAAAAGCATTACAAACATTTTGTTTCTTTCTGCACTCATCCTTTCAATAAGCAGCCTGTGAAGTTTACAATTTCCCTACCAAAATACATGAGCAATAGTGCAACCACCTTTTTTGTATCTTTGTAGCAAATATTTTCCTGCCCAGGCAATTCATGTAAGTCTACACTTTGAATAAGAAGTAAGAGACTTACCTGTAGGTGCCCAAATGGCACAAGAAGAATAGTAACAAAATGTTAGCAGCTGGTACCTGTAAGCCACTAACAGTAAGTTGCAGTTTCACAAATTAAGGCTTTTAAAGGTTTCCTGTACCAGAGCGAACCAGGACGGTGTATCAGACGCTTGCAGCTCTGATACAGAGCATCAAACAATCCTGGATAGGGAAAGCTATACAATAACAAGGCCAGCAGTGAGATCTGATATGAAATTCACACATTCTTACATTCAAATAACCTTTCTCCAAGAACCAAGAGACTGAGGATCAGTTTAGTTGTAGAATTTGGCCATTCTTCTCCCCTTTCTGAAGGCAACGTGGCTTATTGGGTGAAGTGGTCCTTCAGTCCACCCACTCTCCCTTGTGCTCCTGGTCCGCAGCGTGCAAGAAGTCCTTGTGTCAGGCTGCACACTCTAACAATGTTTTGCTAAAATTGCATGGCTTACTTGGAATGAAAAAGCCCAAATGGATGGCCCAGAGGTCTTTGGAAGTCCAATGGGCCCTCAATCTTCAGCAATCTGCTTTTTGCACACCAGGAGAACAGCCCACAGCTCCTCACACCTCCCACTGTGTTTCTCTGTGGTTTTTACACACCAGTTTTAGTTGAACACAACCATAGAGAGGTCCTGCTTATGGTCTGATTTCAATGTTGTCCGACACACACTTCAGATGTCAGAAACTGCATACATTACATTAAAAATAAGATCACTGCTGATTTCTTTCACAGGCTTAAACAAAACCACTGAACAGACAGCTGCTCATATTCAGCCTCTGAACCTGGAACATCAGCAAAACCATATCCAGATGAAGTTAAAATGGGAAAATATTATTTTGGAAGATGGCAAGTATACATTTGAAATATAAATTTCTACATATACACATCTGCACTCACACACCCCTGCCCATTGTGTAATATTTAAGATGTTTCTCCCATTTTTCCATAGTTTAAGGGAACAAATTTAAAAATGAAAGAGACGGAAGAATAGCAAGCAGTTTGTGACAGTCATAGGTCACTTCTGCAATTCAGAGAATGATCATCAGAAGCCATTACACTGGAGATGCTCATAATTCAATGCTGTACCTTTTACGCTGTTCTACGTGACATCTTTCTCAGAAAGCCTAATCTACAAACAATCTCTGGAGAATGCAGTATTTTTCCTCTCTCTTGCCTCACATTTGTTTTTAATTTTCTGATGCTCCAGACACAGCTCTTAAAAAAAGCTTATAGTGTACTGCTCTGAGGCACTGTTCTGCACCAAGCAAAACAAAGCTATGGCTCCACAAAAGGGTTTGACATTTACTAATCTAAAAGCAGCCTGTTTTCTAAACAGAACAGCAACTTTTCATATTTCTGTTACAAAGAAAAACAATTGTTCCCACCAGAATTTTCCTGCCAGTCCATACAGATCCTCTACATAAAGAGCTGAAAACTGACATCCACTGAATTCCTTTTTGCTCTCACGCTTCAACATTTCCAACAGTCTCCAGCTCTTATGTTCACATATTAACAACAGATTTCACACTGGGGAAGGAAATGAAAAAGCAAATTCACACAAGAAAGCGAGACAAAGAGAAATCTTCATCTGCATCTCGGCAACATAATGTTCCTTTCTGAACAGTGTTGGAACAGTGTGCACACTGTCCAGCTATCAATCTTACTTCCAAAGCATTGTCCTCTTTATCTCTGTATTGCAGCAACCTATAAAACCCTGACATTCCAAAATATTTAGAATACCTAATTAAGTGAAATGCACATGGCTATGTAATTATGACATTAAAAGGTAAATTAGCACACAAATGAAAAACCTGGAACATTCAATACTTCATTTCTTACAAGAGCTGGTTTTCGAAATCCTTTACTTCACCTTAGAGGCACTGATTTACAACATGACTTCAGCTCAGCAGCTCAAGTTCCTTTTAAAACCAAATCTTGGGCTCCAGAATGAGAAATGTGATCTTGGGAACATTAATCTTGGTGCACACATTAGGCAACTGATCAAAGGTTTCTCTGTAAGAACTGTAATTACATTTTTAGTGAAGCCACTATACTGTCAGAATCACTAACCATAATGTGCTATTTTTAAACCACTAGTTTAAGCCAATGGCTTAAACCTTCCTTGCAACTAGCAACCTCAACACTAAACTAAGCTCATGCTTCAAAAAATGTACATTATAGCAATGGAGGAAAAACTGCAGATTTCCAGCTCATTGAAATATGTATTTTAAAATAAAAAAACAAACAAACAACAACAACCCTCTCCCTCAAAAAAACATAAAACCAAAAAAAACCCAAACAAACAAAAACAACCCAAAAACCCCCAAACCAACCCACCACATAAAAAAAAAAAAAAAAAAAAAAAAAAACAAAACCAACACAAACACCCACAGAAAAGGCAAAGCAATTTATTTTCACCTTTCCCTGGAAACCAGATAGGTTTGGATCCACAGGGAATACATGACCTCTCTCCTAAAGTGAGTAAAATGGTCAATTTGTAAAAAAACAAAACCCACCAAAGAAACATGTAACTTTGAATTTAAGTTTTCATTACTGATCTTAAATTTGAAGCAGAAAAGAATTTTTAAGTCCCAACAGTTGGAAACAGCATGACGAAAACCTGCATTTTGAAGTGCTTTTTGAAGGTTTGTGATATGGGAGACTGAATAGCAGAAGTTCACAAAAGCCCCCCAAAAAACAACTTAAAAGAGATGTTTCTTAGCATGTTTTTGATGGTCACTATGAAGTTCAGCCTGGCACTGGGTCTTGTAACCAAGATTTCACTGTTAGGATTAATGGCAGGTAGCAAGTACAAGTGTGCAGGAGCCAACAGCCAGCACATGAAGGAAAGGTAACAGGCCAACAGCTGAGATCAAGGAGATGGCTCATGGAGACATTGTGTTTCTTGCTGTCCATCACAGTAATTTTGTAGTTTTAAAACTGGTTATTTTATTGTTACACTAAAAACCAGCAATGAATGGTAACAGTGTTTTCAAGCTCTGCCTGTATTTGCAGATTTCCAGAGTAAGCACCTCACCTCCTCATTGCCTTTCCCGCAGACAAGGACAGTATTTAGCTGAATGTGCAGACTAAAGTATTTTACTCATCAGAATGACCTAGCAGATGACTAATACAATATTTCTCCATTACTTTCACCTGAGCAGTGACTGAGGAATTAGAGTGCTTTACAGATTTGCAAACCAACTACACAACAGAGACTTACTATTGCACTCAAGGCAGCTCAATTTTACTTAGAGAATCCAGACTTGAGAGAGCTTGAACAAGAAGGATCAGGAATTGTATCCAAGTATCACATAATCAGGACTGTCATCCCATCTCACACATTGGCAAAGACACCATTGGAAGTATGATAGATGTTTTGGTTAAAAAAAAAATAGCATCACTAATAGAATAACTTTTCTAATTAAAAAAACCATTTTTTCCTGAAAATAACTGTATCTTGAAAAGAATATTCATGCATCTTACCATCCATTCAGATATAATTATATCCACTTTTTCCAAAGGCAGATCTACCTCTTCGATTCTTCCTTTGACTAATGTAATAATATTTTCAAGTTTATTTAATCTGCAAGTCAAAACATAAACGAATTAGTTTCTATTTCTGATTTATTCTGCCAAGAGAGATATACTGACACCCACATTTTGCATTCCCTCCGCTCCCTGAACTGTCTCTTTTAAGTAATCAAGAAAGCACCAGAACATAATATTCCTCAGTTATATTTCAGAGGGAATGTTTCCAAGTAGCTAAAAATTGCAGCAGATTAAGTGCCAGGCAAAGATGGCAGACAGTAGATCTGTATTCCTGCAACGTGCCAGGCATGCAAATGTGTAAGCTTCAGAAACCAAGATAAGAGAGAAGAGAACAAGTTAGAAATTATGGTCCTCTCTCTTTAAGAGTTGCTTGTTCCATTTCTCCTCTTTTGACATCCATAGCAGAAGTCTACAGCAATCAGAGCCTACTCACCACACTAGGATAGCAATGGAAATTAACTTCCTTACGAGGCTGTTTTGCACGACTTGGTTTTTTATTTAACCAAATCAGCTGCAAAGTCACTGAGAACAAACATTCCCTCTAGATAAGATATACAGCTATTCCACAATAAAGGCATCCTCCCCACGGTGATTTTGGGCAAAAGCATCTGCAGTCATCAGGTATTACCTCACGTCCTGTAATGGTGCAACCATCCTGCATAAGGAGGAAGGTTTTGTAACAATAACTGCACAACACTGAAATCACTGAGTACGTAAATGCTTGAAATCCACTTTTTCTTCTTGACAAGCCATATTAGTCTTTCTTGCACACACCTTTATTACAAAGCTATTCTTACAGAGAGCAGAAAAGTATTCTCAGCACAGAAATTTACCTTCCCACTGCCATTCTTATCTCTGCCCCTTCCCTTCCTATCCTGATATCTTACTCTCACATTCTGTCTGGCTTTCAATGCAGACCAGTAATCACATTAGAAATTCAATCTCAAAAGACAATGGCAGAACGATCAGAATGAAGGGAGGGAAAGGAAAGGGTCAAAGGGCTGCTTGAACATGTGGGCTGTTGCAAAGATCTATTCAATACTCTACACAAGACAGTCTTCTGTTAGAAGAGTAGCAGTTCATCACTTATATCATATTTAATGCTATAAACAGAAGTAAAACCAGATTATCAAAGGGAGAAATAAAATGTTGAAGAGCTACCACCTACAACAATAATTTAAGGTTTAAAAAAGATGTTAGGATAACCTCCTATACAACCACATATAAGGACATGACTTAAAACAAAAGTAAAAATATAAATTAGTTACATACTTGTTTTCAATTACAATGTTGAAAAACCCACAAACCAACCAAAGTAGTTTACACATTGTAGGGAAAACTGCTGAGACGCCATTTAGCAATTATACTTCAACTTTCTATTCTATCATAGCAGTGATGAACGACAAAAATCAAGTCATTCACAGCAAGAAAAAGAAAAGGAAATCATTTAGTCAAAAGTAAGTTTAGTTTTAAGCCTGCTCAGGCTACTGATTCCAGTTTAGTGACACATGAGTGGCACTGTTTCCAGTAATTAGCCTACTAGAAAATAACCCAAATTCTGGGAGGGACAAAGGCTCTTGAACACATACTTGAATCACAGGTGGAAGCACGCTGCAAAAGTGTTTAGTATTCCAATAAATATTTGTTATTCCACTGCAAGTTTGTCAGCTTTATTCCCTTAGGAAAAGTGTAGGTTTAACCAGACAAATATAAATTGTTTTGATGCGAACTGGAGACTTTAATGAGAATTGAACCTTTTATAGCAGAAGGTATCTATAAATGTGCAGCCTTACTGATGACTTGCTGAGTACTTCAAGTGGCAGTTCATCACTCTTAAGAGCTTAAGAGTTTTGATTCATTGTTTTTCTGAAAGGCTTGCCCTTCTCCTCACCACAGGTAATACATGTTGACTGTTACTTTTAGTCTCCCTTAAGTATAAATAACACTCAAAGAACTTTGTGCACTTGTTGGAAGATACGAACAACCCAAAATGTATAATCTAGCACATTAGAAATAAAACACTATTTCACATTTGTAACCACTTTGGAGATGTCAGGGACTCCTGGGAAAAATTCTCCTTATGGAATCAAATTCTTGCACCAGAAAAGTACTTTTGTCAAAGATGCACTGAATACTTAACATGGTGCTTTTCTCAAACAGATTTAATAGAGTAATTTTGCAGCATCCAAGTGTGCACCACCAATGTGTGAAAGGGTACCTAACAAATTCTGCCATTACTTCTGTACAACTTGAGCTTGCATAAAAAACCTGACACTCCCAAATTCTTCAGCATCTACTTGGACTCCGATTTTTTCCTCAGACAATTGCTCTTAGAAAATCAACCCAAATGAAAAAACCTACATGCCTCAACTAACAACAGCACAGACTACACCTCCTGCCTTGTGCCAGGAGATCCTTTTTAAGTCTTCAGAATGTCGCCACTTCATTTTTACACATGCTCACAGTCTCCCTTAATATCCTCCATAGGTAAATCAGTGACACATGATGTGGATAAATGAACTATGAGAAGGGTAGGAAGTTGTCTAGACTATGGAGTTCAAGAGGTGAGAGGAGGAGTAAAATAGCCAGGTACCAGAAATGTTCCTCAGGGTTTAATGCTAGTTCTGATACTAATTAACACCTTTAGTGACAGAAGGCACCCTCAGCAAGTCTGTGGATAATGCTGAATATTTAGGGGTAAGCAGTTCATAGGGTAGGGTTTATATTTCCTGTAATGCAGACAAATTCTAGAAATTCTAGAAATTATTTTAAATTCCTATATAGAAACAGAAAAATTAAACAACTATATATGCACACACATAGTTGAACAGCTTTCACTGAATTTATCTAAATCAGAGCTTTCTTTAACTCAAAATAGCGCAGTCAGGTAGTTCCTCACATATTCTTGGTGTCTAGTGCTTGTTGTCTAACAACTTACACACTTTTATTAGCAGCAACATTTAAAATGTAAGACAGGCAAATTGGCAGGCATTATTGAGCCTCTGCAGCCAGGCACCACTGGCGCCACGGTACCATTATGGGCAAGGTCTGTGTTAATTACTCCTACCAGGGGGGCAGAAAACTTCACAGAACACCAAGATTTGTGCTCTTTCTGAGGGCAAAGAAGGCCTTCAATAAAACACAGACTGATAGGTGATCACTAACTAGCAACAGCCTTTTAATAAAACTTTTTACAGTAATATTTACCCTAATTTTCTTCTAACTTTTCCTACCTAATGATGTCCATAGCCTGATAGAGGATTTCAGACTGGTCAACTCCAATCACTTTCTTCGCACCTGCTTTGGCAGCAAACATGGAGAGTATTCCAGTTCCACATCCAACATCCAAAACCACCTGAAATGAATAAAATTAAAGTAAAACCATCTTATTTTCCTTGCTATGATTTTTCTCCACTTATTTCTACATCAGTGAGGTACCATGTTCCAACAGAAGGCACAAACTGTAGCATCAAGTTTTACTGCTACACACAGAGATACCAAAGTCAAACTGAAGCTCTAAATTCACACCCTCTACCACCTTTCCCAGACAGACAATGAAGCAAGATGAGCTCCAGCTGAAGATTAACTCAGTTATATGGGAAACAACCACAAGCAATTATTTGGGCAATAACCAAAATTTTACATGAACAGGAGAAGGAAATTATAACCCTTTAATCACTGAATCACTAATAATTAAACCTAGCACTGGTACTGAAAAAAAAAATTCTAACTGCAGTTTTCCTTAAAAGTCTATTCAGAAACTTTATTTAGGAATTCTCTGCCAGAAATGACCACAGTGCCCCGAAACAGCTATGGCTCAAGATGACTAAATTTCCAAGTGGTCACTGGAACAGTTTAAACATCTGGAAATACTTTCTGTCTAGCACTATTTATAATCAAAGGTGGACCAAAAAAATCCTGTAAGACGGGATCCCTAAGTTTTTATGAATGAAGAGTAAACTTCACTACAGCTGCAAAAGTACACTCAGCACAGCAACAGGACTCATGAAAATGCCTGGGGTTTGGTATATTAGCTACTCTAGGAAGACTGAAAAAATGCAAAGCAACTAAGAACAGAGTACCAAATTTATTACTAAGTAGAGTTGAGCTGCCTGCAGTGTTAAACTTTATCATAGACAGGTTTTCCAAGTAGCCTTGCTAAGGCCTTGCTACAATAATAGTATATTTCTTCTAACTGCTGGAAACTTCTCACAGCTTAAAAACTGATGAATGTATTACAGTAGATTTTTAAGGTGAGTTTCAGGTTTGATGTTTTCACAGCTTTGTTGAGGCTGAAAGGCACCTCTGAAGACCTCTGAGTGCATTTTACTGCATTGGTCAGATCATCAGCAGTCTCACTGTTAGACTCCTACTTGATAGTTAAGCTTTACAAATGGCGTTAAGAAACTTACCGCTAAATGCCAAAATGTTCAATACTCATCTGAGAATTATAACTCCATTTTACAAAATATTTCAAGGCAATAATGCACCCTACTGATACACTTCCCAGCTCATGAGCTACTGAGCATTCTTGCTTTGGTGCAACAAAACCTTGCAGGTGTACTTTTCCATTTTGCCTGACAAGTAATAGCAAAGTAAACACTGGGATGCTCTTGCACCTTAGGTCTGCTTGCCTTCCCTTGTATACAATCCTATACATGGATACAGAACAATGGTCCTGAAGCCAGTATGAATAAAACCAGGGGTTTATCCTTAGCAGCACAGTGTGAGTGTCTGCTGTGGTGTTCTGGCAAGCGATGACTGAAGAATTGCCTGCCACCTGTCTTGGTAGAACAACTTACAACCTGGAATGAGGCTAAAAACCGTTAGTGTGATGATTCTTTTTTTACAGCACCTTGTGTAGAGGTAGCCCAGGAAAGTTGTGGGGTAGTTACTTGTTCCACGTGCAACTCTGCAGCTACGTTTCAAAAGGAGCCAACTCTACAACTCACAAGTTACATATGAGTGTGTTATGGCTACAGAAATCCCTAGGCTGAATCTGCTGGAGGCAGGAATAGAAAATAAAAATCAATATTCGTGCAGCTGCTGAAATCTCACACCCCTCAACACCACCTACTCTAACACTGGCCCCATGGTAGTTAACAAAATCACTGAGCCATGAAAGCTGGAAGTCAGGGCCAAAACTAAACCCCTGTGAAAGAATGATCTTGATGTACAGTTGCATGAAAGAGAGCAATCACCACAAATTGGAAAAAAATCAAAACAGACACCACTTTGGACAGCTGCCCTGGTCACTTAAAAACCCAGATGGAACTCATCTAGCCTTAAGCAGGGGATGGGAGTGGAGAAAGAGGCACCAGAGAGAAAATATACAAGCTCGAATACATCTGAGGAACAGAAAGACAAGCAGAATGATCACCAATTAGCCTAAGGACAAGGGTCTACAGCTCACACATTCTTGTGGTGATCACTTATGGCCTCTCACCAAAGATCTGGAGCAGCTGGACTGGTCATTTGACTATACAATAATACACTGCAGTATCACATCCTTCTCTGCAGTGTAATCAAAACTGATACTCTACTTTTAGCAACAGAAAAACACAAAGAACCAGTAGGTCGTGTAATACGGCCAATTAAATTAATTCCATCAATGAATTCTTTGTTTTAAAAACTCATTTTATTCCCTGAATATGGCATTGATCTTGCCTTGGACTTCTATTCTACCACAAAAACTAAGCATGGCCAACAGTGCTTTACTAAACCATGTTCTTCCACCCAAAAATACTCTCATTGTAAAATGTACCACATTTCCTTTTACTATGTAAGGCCACCTTAACTACTCCTGCTAGGTAATCTAAATTATCCTATTCTCATCTCAAATACATTTGACAGATTGAAAATAAAGGCAGCAAGCAAGATTCATACAAGTTTTAAAAATCTATTTTGAAAGCTGAGAGAGAACAAGCAAATTGGCTGGTTCTGAATCAAGTATGCCTAACAGACAAACCTAGATACTCTGTTCTCTCTCACCATGCAACCACACCTCTTCAGGATACAGCAGACTTTCATCAAAGGCGAGCAGGACAAATTCAGCTCCTTGAATAAGCTCCCCCCAAGCTACATTACAGGTGTCCTTTCAGAAATAACAAAAAGCACCACTATGTATTTTGCAGGGAGGAATACAATACGGAAGTTCTAGGAAATACAGTATCAGATTTTTACTCACTTTTTAAAAAAAATGTGATCAAACTTTAAGGGAAAATAACCTTTTTCTTTGAGTTGGAAGTGCATTAATATGATTCTGAGAGCATTATATGATACATTAATTTAAGCAAAATATCTTAACACTTCCTTCAGCAGAAGCCTAGATCTCTGAAAAAAAAATCCCATATATTCTCCATAACTATGTGCCAAGTGAAAGCTGCATCACTTGGTCACACAGGGGGCACAGGTGACACAGATGGTGGTTATTGGGAGCTCAAAGCAATTAAGAATCTCTTTCAATTCAGCCTCAACACATCATGAGGGGTTTGGATCCACAATGAATTCAGGGTAATCTTGAGCAAAAAATTGCTGTAAAAAACCACATTCAGAAATCAGTTTGTAGATGTTGTGAGATTTGATAAGCTTTTCCTCAGAGAAGTTGAATGCTTTCACAACAACAGAGTAAGCACACACATTCTCTAAGCTGTTTCCTGATCAAGTGTATCTACTGCTGGGGCTGAGGCAACATTGACTCTAACAGTTAATCCATGGTTTGTTTTGAATGTTCCCAGTGTGTCCACACAGCAGAGGAGAAATACAACCGATTCCGAAAAATTACGGTTCCACGAGGACACACATTTCACGTAACTTCAGATCAGTCTTATCTTGTGAACACCTGCAGTTATCAATCTTAGGGGTATCTATGAAACTAAGTTTCTCCTAGGAAAGTTTTCTTTCCTTTATTGATCTTTCAGCTTTGTTAGATGAGCTGCCCACCTCTTCAGTCACCTGTATCATGTAAGTAGCTGGCAGTATAATTCTACAACACTTTCACTTATTCTCTCATTATAGTTAAAGAGTTTGGAAATGTTTAGCAGAAACAGGCTTGTGATAGGAAATGAGGCAAAAAAAGGAAGAAAACCATTTCCTAATATTCTTTCTGCTGCAGCTGCCAATTGAAAACTAAGGTAAGACATACAGAGAACAGGCACTATGGACCTTGAAATACTTCCTTGCCAGGACAAAACTGCATCTCTCTCACCTCTCCTACAAAGAAAGGCTGAGAGAATTGGGATTGTGCAGTGTGGAAAAGAGAAGGCTTAGGGATGACCTAATTGCAGCCTTCCTGTATGTGAAGGGAGCCAACAAGAAAGACGGAGAGGGACTATTTACAAGAGCATATAGTGACAGGACAAGGGGCAATGGCTTTAAACTGAAAGACAGTAGGTTTAGATTAGATATTAGGAAAAAATTCTTCCCTGTGAGGGTGGGCAGGCCCTGGCACAGGTTGGGCAGAGAAGCTGTGGCTGCCCAATCCCTGGGAGTGTCCAAGGCCAGGCTGGACAGAGCTTGGAGCAATCTGGGCTAGTGGGAGGTGTCCCTGCCCACTGAGGAGGGTTGGACTGGATGATCTTTAAGGTCCCTTCCAACCCAAACCACTCTATGGTTCTATGAACTCAAAACACAGCAAACTATTCAGCCAGCAGAAAGACAGACAACAACAAGAAGATAACAACTGTGCAGGGGTCATAACCACTGTAAGATCATTTCAGTACAATCCTCCTCACTGCAAGTGAAATACCAGTTCTCAGCTCTAAGCCCTTCAGTAATAACCTACTCTGGAGACACTAAACAACACAATTCAAAAATCAGTTACACGTGAATTCTTTCCCAGCTCTAATTACACAGGGCTTCTAGGACATTTTTATTCTATCAGGCATACATAGAAATTCACTTAATTTTGGTAAAGAGGCCCTCAGAGAGATTCCACCTAATATACTGGATAAGAAAGGCTCAACTTCACCCCACCACCATAATTAATGAACACGCTGCCATGGCACACAGCACAGGGACAATAGCCATCACCATTGCTCTTATCAGCACTCTGCACCCTCCAGCAGCTGAATGGCTCTCCACCACCTAATAAAGCCACACTCCATTAAATCAACTCCTGTCAGTGCCATTCCACATTCCCAGAGCTACAAAGTAGCCAACCTGAAGGTTTTCTACCATTTGAGAAAAAATAAAACACAAATTACTGCGTTTTCTGAGCTGTTTTACCTACCTTGTCCTTGAAGATATGTGGGTTTTGATAGATGAAGTCACGATAGCTGTCTGTACGCACTTTATCCTGTTATTTAAAAGCGAAAGGTGTTCATTTTTTGCACTTAGGTTCAGTATACCATTCAAAAATACTGAAAAACTTCCTTTTTAACTTGGCCTAAAGATGTTCTGCGCATACTGTACTTACAAGGGCTCTGCAATGATGACACTGACCACACATATTATTTCAGAATTTACTGTCTTTACAAATGAAGCCATTTGCCTCAGCTGGAGGAAAAATAAAAAACTAGCTTACAGTTTCCTGACCTGCTGCATTTCATTTCGAGCCTTTCAAAGTTCTTAATACCTCTCCACCACTTTCCAGGAACAGCAGAGTGGCAACACTGCATCAACTTTACATAACAACCTCCCATACAATGGTAAAAATTTGAATCACTAGCTCATAAAATGTTTTGTATTATTTTATTCTCTGATGCTTCAGTGACACAAGAGACTTCTTTAAAAAAGAAGTTATGCATCAAATTAACTTGTTCTATTTCTGAAGAAACTGCAAATTGGCAAACCCAATGACAAGCTAGTAAATAAAGATGTCCAGCCCATTCTATGAAAGCCCAATAGCGTAAATAAATTTGACTGTAATACAACAGGGTTGGAGAATCTGGAACGTTTTCAAGCACAGAATGAAACATTTCTAGTATCTTAGTGTATCAAAGGTAGCAGTATGGCTCAGTTTACCAGCAAGGTAATCTATTAAAACATTGATTCTCTTACCATGCACCAGCAGGTACACAAATTGACAGCCAAGTATAGGTTTTGGAATTGCTGTTGCAGTTTAAGTGTTACAGCAAATAATGCTGAAGTATAAAATCCAAGTGCTTATATTAAATTTAATATTTTTCTACTATAGAAAGTTAAGAAATTTTAGAAACAACAGAGAAACACAAGAAATTTTCTACAGTGAGAAAGAACAAAGTCCATTTTCACAGAGAAACAAGATCAAAAACAGTGGCTGAGAACAAAGGATATCTTAGGAAAAAACTGGGAGACAAAAAGAATTATTTTGAAGCTTGAAAATCCTAAAATCAGTTTTAAATGTAGAAGTACTACCACACACAAGCCAAAGAAACAGGGTTGACTTTAGAAAATTCTATTTTAAAATTCTACATAATTAACGTGAATAAAAGAAATCATAATCCTTAAAAACCATATTGGTTTACTATGGTGTTATATTCAGAGCAGCTATTTTTAGTGCTTCACCTCTACTGCAGCATATAACATGATTTGCTGAAACGACCAAAAAAGTTTAAAAATAAATAATCAAAACGGGAATGTTCAGCATCAATTGAGAAGGCAGTCAGCTGGAAATCTCTCAGCCTTACATCCTGCCCAGTCACACTGCCTCAGTACTGCCCCAGCTGAATCGAGCATTCGAGCTGCTGCCTCCAGTCAGTCACTTCAGGTGTCTCTATCCATCAATTCCGTTCTCTTGCTCGACATTTCCATGTGATGCTTTTTTGTTTTGTTTTTAAGTAAAATTCTAAGAACGTTTATTAAGATGACAGTCCAGAAATTCTGAGAAAAAAAAAAGGTAGAGCAAGGCAAACACTCGCCACTTGGCCAGTGTGAAGTAACAACATCCTTCCTCCATCTCTGAAGTGTTTGCAATTAAAAAAAGACCAGATGGAAACTTCGTCCTACCACTGTCAGGCATAGGGGGAAAAAAAGGTTCAAGACTGAACAGTGTCAGAAATAGACTTACAATTCAGACAGCAAGACTCCTTTCTTAAAAATTTTCATGTAGCAAGTCACTACATTTTTGTAAATAAGGTAGACATGAAAAGAAAAAGAAATCCAAGTGAATGCCTGACATATAGGAAAAATTTCAGTGTACAGACAATAAAAACCAATTGTTTTTGTATGTTTCAAAAAGTCAAGTGTCTTCCTGAAAGCATTGTGACAAACATGCTCTGAAATCAATAAAATACAATTTTGTACCAATCTCCTCATGTAGAGATACAGATTTATCGTAAACTTTACTAGTAAAGAGAAAGGCGGCTTTGTTCTAAAGCCTATAACAGCTCAAATGTCAGCTTCATACAACTGCAAAACCAAACACGTATCATTTTCATTTATCTTCGTTACTTCAGTTATATTCCTATAAACTATACATTTTGGATAATGTGCTTCTACTTCTGCAGCCATCTCTGTGCTTCTGTAAAATCTCCTCCCCTGGATATTAAACCCATACTGCTCTTAGCATAGGTTCATGTGCGTTTCTACACTGGGGCCACCGAATGACTTAGAAAGCCAAGAACTTTATATGCTAGCTGCAGGGACAAAGTCTCTTTACAACTCTGTATTCTATCTCTACATTTAATTCTGGTTTAAAATTATAAAACTGTTTATAACTTTCATAATGATACCTTCTCTGAAAGGAAGAATTATGAGATTTTCATTTACGTGTCACTTATAAGCTGTCGGGCTTTGTGGGTTTTATTTAAAATTAGAAGGGCATACATAGGTTTGCCTTTGAAAAGTTTTAAGTATTAATTTTATCTTTATCATATAAAGGAGCACACTTTTTTCCCAGCTGTTCAATGTCATGTTATAATACACTGAACCAATGCATCAATTTTTGTTTACCTAGTGCAATAGGAAACCACAATATTTGAGAAATTGTTTGCCAAGCAAATGTCATTTGTTAGGAAAATTTAAAACTAGAGAAAAATATCCACTGTCTGTACTATGTTTTATTCTCTATCTTTTAAGCATGGAGGAAAAAGCTGCTTGTGCCAAGGCTGTGGTACAGATACTGTAATATCAAGCATATCTGGAAATGATCTTATGTTCCTAATGCTTCCTGTAAACAGAATTTATACAAAGGAAATAAAACTGAAAAAGGATGTCTCAGCACAACTCCTACGAAAAAAACTATCCTGAATAAAAAGGGTTAAAAATGCAGCTGCTCTGCAGTATATTTATGGGCACACAGCCCACTTCATTCTCTCTCCTCTTTAGTCCTACTAAGATGCAGTTGAGATGACTCTCTAACCTTTAGCATCTCTTCATGTATCCCATAATGCCCATAGGAGCTGAAGTAAACACCATCCTCATCCTCCTGGAGGTCTGCAATGGCGCTGGATGACGAGCTGCTCCTGACATCTGTGTTCATCACAAAATCCTGGGCAAATTGCCTGTAATCAATTTGAAATATACCCTTGAGACGTGTTTATGGGACCATGAAGAGGAGGCGGGGGGGGGGGGGGCGGGCGGGTGGTGCTGGGAGGTGGGGGGCGGCAGCGGGAGAGGGCTCGGAAGAGGGAAGGAATCCAGGGAATGCTACACAGGGGGTTGCCAACAATAGGTCCAGCTTTAGGTGTGCACATCCTCCCTCTGCAGGCTCCTCCGGGCTTCTGCACCACCACGCTCTCTCCACAAGAAGCAACTGCAGTGAAATACTGGGATTTGGTTTCTGCTTTTAAGGAAGGATTATTTAGTTTTTGCTCACTGGTACAAAAGCCAGCACCACAGTGCTCAAGGGGTTTTATTTAGCCTGTGTAATGCAGGGATGGACTCAATTCAAAGCACAAGAACTACAGCCCACCAACACTGTGTGACGAGTGGGAAGCAGAAGAAAGTGTTTTAAAAACAGAGACTAAAAATCAATTTATTAATTTCATGGTGCTTATTTTTCCTCCTTCCATGGTCCTGCATTCCTAAAACACACGAGGAAATTATGAGAGAATTCGGATTGTGCAGCCTGCAGGAAAGAAGGCTCCAGGGTGACCCTGCCGTACCCTTTGAGTACCTGAAGGGGCTACAAGAAATCTGGAGAGGGCCTTTGGACAATGACATGGAGTGACAGGACCAGGGGAAATGGCTTTAAACTGAAAGACAGTGTGTTTAGATTGGATATTGGGAAGAATGTTTTTTTGCTGTGAGGGTGGTGAGCCCCTGGCACAGGTTGCCCAGAGAAGCTGTGAATGCCCCATCCCTGGAAGTGTCCAAGGCCAGGCTGGACAGGGCTTGGAGCAACCTGAAGTGTCCCTGCTCAAGGCAAGATGAAGTTAAAGGTCCCTTCCAACCCAAACCATTCCATGATTCTGTGTTCTCTTCTCCTTTCTCAAAGCAGGTTTGATGAAAAAATACACAAACCAAGGGTTTTCTAATGAAAACACTACTAGAGGTTGACAGGCAAATAGCTCACTATACACCCATAACGAAGTGAAAAAGCAAGTCAATATTCCTCCAAAGTCTACACTCCAAGAGCAACAAAACTTGCACACTAGATCCCTCCAAATCCATCAACACTTAACAGTGATCATGCTTTCTTAAATGGAAACTTCACATATAGAAGCTGGAGGTAACATTTCATTACAAGTACCATCTTTATAGAACAAAACCAAAAATATCATTTCACCCCTGACATATCAAATACTTGTCCACTCAACTAGTTTGGATGGGAAAGAGAATACAGTAAGGGAATTTGTCTTAAAATTTTGTCAGTATCAGAAACTTCCTATACAGGTAAAGCCTGGATCTTATTTTTAATATTGCTCTTTACCATGACAGTTCACATTTTCCTTACTTTAGGTAAATATCGAAATGATAAAAATTTAAACTTACAAAAAAATAGATTCTATGACATATAATTAAGTATAATTAGCACTGTGTGAGATTCAAGTGATTTTAAATGAAAAATTATTTACAATGGATTTAGCCAATAGTTTCTCCAGCCTAGGCAATGCAACACAAGCACCAAAGAAACTCTTGAGACAGAGCTGCCCTCCAGTCTTTTTAATCAAGAATTAGGAGGTAAGTAAAAAGAAAAATCGTCACCTTAAAACGGGTGACAGATTAAAAATTTCAACATATACAAGCTGTGTCCTTAAATCTCGAAGTTACATCCAGTGCTAGAGGGAACCTGATTTACAGAACTGTTACCGTCTTTATTTTGCAGAGGTTTACCTGGAAGGAAACATCTGCAGATGGTCTCTCTCCAGCATAAACCAGGATCACTATGAATTACAGCACATTAACTACTACAATGCAACTGGTTCATCTGTCCATAATTTAAAACTGTGCTGCTTCAGCAGATCTACATCTGGCTGCTTTTGCTGCCAGACAATCCCTGCTGAACTGAAGAGGCTGCATTGACAAAGAAAAATAAAAGGCTCTTTCTTACAGGAGCAGATAACTTGATATACTAACCTCAAAAAAATAATAAAAATCTATATGCCTGATTGAAGTTTAGAGCTGAAAAGAAATTGCTACTGATGACCTGAAAAGGTTTGGGTTTTTTTTTTGTTTTACCCAAAAACCAATGGAACAAGAGGAAGACAAAACACACAGGGGGAAAAAAGCCCAAGTTTTCAAAGCACAGTGACAAATTTCTTTCATTCCGTTGTTTATGAACAATTAATGCATAATGTATACCGATACCAAAAAAGAGCTGTGTGCTATGAAAGACAATTTGCAAAAGTCACACCTGACTGAAGACAAAACTGCTGATTTTTGACATAAATAGTTGCTCACAGCTGAGAGTATTTAAATACACACATTTATTTTGGTCTCCTTAGTTACTATAACACCAAGTGTGTACTGACAAAATGTACAACAAACCCTTACATGTATTTTACAAAACAAGGTTTCTGCCAATTAACTTCCCCACAAAAGAACATGAATTATTTTTCCAAGTCTCTTAAATGCAATTTCAGTTCTTCAGTGCACAATCAGTATGATCTTGAAATGACGTGTTTGTAGAGGATTTAATCCTACGTGACCCAAAGAGAAGTTTATACTCCCATTTTATGCATGAGCATCATCAATCCATATTGTGCAGACCTCAAGATTTAGAAGTGGCATGTACAGCCACAGGAATGTCCTGATTGTGATGCACTGGATAGTCTTACTAACAGAACCCACACCTGCGACTGAAAACTAGCTGAAAGGCTGATTTATTGATTTCATTGGAAGTTTCTCCAAACTGTAAGTGGACTCTACTACTAACAATCACTGTTTGGAGCCAACTCTGACAATATTTGGAGTCCCATATTTAATTTGTCAATCTCTCTCGCCTCCTCAGTGTTTAAATTAGTATCTAAAGGATCAACAGCCAAGTGTCTCAAAAACTAAGGAAAATACGTTTCTGAGTCATGAGCTTGCTTAGCTTTTCTAAACATTCTTTGGTCTTTCAATATGTGCTGGTTTTGTACAGTTTTAACTAACCATCTACAAGACACTTACTGACCATCTACAACATACAAGTCAAACCTGCAGTCCCAGCACAAGTCAAAAGCTTTACTCCACACTTACATTCTACTACTTCTTTGAATTTCTACTGGTCTTTAAACATGAACATACCATTTCACCTAAAACACCCCAAAACTTCAGTTCAAACACTTACTTCATTTTTTGAAGATCATCTTGTGCTCTAGCCAAGGCTGCTTCTGCAACTCTTGCTCTGTGTTCTGCATGTTTTAACTGCTCAAGGAGCACCATGGTATCATTTAAACCATTACGAGGCAAAACATTTGCAGGTTCACAAAGATCTTCTATATCTGATGAAATGGGAAGGAAAAAAACCAGCCACCTAAGAGTCATGTGTTGCTTCATAGCAGATCATAAACATAAAATGCTACTTCTGTCTGGATGACTTGCAACAGTTGGTTGTTTTATAAAAGGCAGGACTGAATTTGACAGTTCTAACTGCAGAACACAATACTACCCACAAAAAGCAAATATGCTATAAGCAAGCTCTAAGTTAATAAAGCAAATAAATCCAGAATTCAGGCTTCTTTAAATACCAGTGTTTGATTATTCATAGAAGAGACATTAGGTTTAGAGTATAATTAAGTTAATTATAGTCCTATCCTCTATTTTTCCAATTATGTTATTCTGAGGCCAAAAGGGCCGTTAATGGTAGTGAAGATAAGAAATTATATCAATCCAAATTTTCTTAATAATTAGACAATAACAATTTTCAAACCAATTCTTGGGGTTTTATAAAGCTTACAAACACACAAAACTCAGAAGAGCATAAGCAGGGTGAATCTCAGTGAAACATTGCTTTACAACTTCAGCTTAGACTCAGCACTAGGTCCCATTCACCTCTTGCTAAATTCAGCTGATTTCAACAGGTATCAGTGGAGAAAAAGAAGTTATGCTACTGTGGCTTTGGATATAGTAGAAGCTATTGCCAGCTTACTGAGCAAAAGACTTCAATAAATCAAAAAACATGTATCTATTCCTTTTAATTGTGGAAGACTATTTGACCCATGGGACTGAAACAAGGCATTTAATATTTCACAGGTTCAGATCACTCCCATAACACTTTAGCAATTACAGTTGGCACCTCAAACCACCTCCAAAGTCTATAGCTCAGGCAAAGACACACAGGAGGCAGAAGCTGATACAGAGAAATGTGAAATCCCTGACGTAACCCACCAATGTCCTCTAGCAGGCACTATCTCTGCTGCCATGGAACAGGACTCACTTCCAGACTGTCCAGAGAAGCCCTAAGCACCCTATGGTATAACTGAAAGAAAGAGATACAAGTGCAAAATAGAGTAGGAGGATCATGGGCAGCAAAAATAATTCCAAAAGAAACTGAATTCTCTGAAGAACATCTGACGAACTGCCATGAGACAGAAACTAAGACTGCTTGTTCTGATCCCTGGAAACACTAAAGAATCAGAACTGTTACAGCATCTTACACTGGGTTGATTCAAAACAGAACTTGTATAAAAGATGCTTTCAACAAGGCAAATGTCTTGCTCCTTACTTATAACATGTATTTTTGAATGAATGCATCTGATTTTAAATATCTACATTTAGAAGCTTTAAAAGCTTCACAAATCTCCCAATGAAGCTCAGGTGGAGTGTCTCTGACTCATATAATTAGATACCTCCACTATGAGAATTCACTACAATAAATGAATGCAGACAATAAACCAGGGCTATGGAAATCTCAGTCACTAAAAACTGATGCACACGTGTGGCAAAAATATCAGAGTGCAACTTAATGTCACGACTTCAGCTACTATGTGCACTTTCTCATATATGTAAATCACCTGAATAACAGTGATGCTGACTCACGACATGAAATCTAACAATACCATATTTACCCCACAATGCAGTTCAGTCATACTGAAACACAATATTTACCAAACTGAAGGAGGAGATCATCTTCTAGTTCTGGTTTCAAATATTCCTCTCCTTCCCAAGGCAGTGGGCTGCTCAGAGAACTCAAATATACTCCTGTTGGTTTCTAGACAGGGGAAGGGCATGTAAGAGCATGTAAGTTAAGTGTCTTTGAAAACACTGATTTCATTCAAGAAAATAAGGCAAAGACCTGTTCTTTCACACATTAAAATATGCAGAGTATTACTGAAGGAGCTTTGCAGCAAAGGCTGAGAAAGCCCAGGCTGCTACAGGATCAAGGAATTCAGAAGCAGTAAAGCACAGCAGATTGATAGCTACTGAAGGATAATTGCAGGATTACACTGCTATCAGGAACCAAGATTACGCAGGCCTTCAGCTGTGTCAGACCCAGAGCTTACAAGAGGACTAATCAATAAATCCCAGATACCAATCCTGTCAGGTGTTTTTAGATGAACAGTGCTGCAGGGACAAGTGTCAGAAATGCTGTATTATCTCCTCTTTGCATCCAGCCATTCAGGAAAGGAGAAGTCAGACTCTGGACTTGAGTTTTTACCTGTGTTTACTCTGCATAGCTAGTTATTCATTAAATAAGCATTAAATGTATGGATTTAAGATTTGAAGATATGCTTCGTAAGGTAAGATGGTATTAAACATAAACTTTTAGGGTTAAAACAAGGAACACACTTCAGAGTCACAAAATACACAAAATATACCCAGACCTATCCTAAAACTGTAGGTTTCCACTGGCTTTCCTGATACTGGCATCATTTTAGCACACATTTAAGTTCCGTAACTTAACCCAGGTGTTGTTCTTACTAAGTAGGGGTCTGGCCAGCTCACAACCTCAGGAAAGATTTACACCAACACACAGGCAAAGACTCAAACTTCAGTTACGGACAAGTGAACCAATTTCTGAAGCAAGACGGCAGAGTCACAGGCCAAGACAAAACAACAAAGCAAGATGATACTACATAGTAAGGAGGCTTTTTGCAAGTCTGAACATCCTCTTCTGGAAACAATAAAACTCACATTAATTAAATATATTCTTTAATTAAACCAACTTCGTATCTAAATCAACAGCTATTTTAATTCCTGTGACCTTTTATTTCTAGAACAAGAATACAAAATCTCATGCAGTTATTAAAAAGAGTAAACTAGAAGCACAGGACCTTGACTTCCTCTTCTCCAGACACAGATTACAGAAGTAGTATGTGGCACACCTACCTTTAATCTGACAAAGTTTATTAGTTTAATGTATCCATAAAAATCGAGTCCTGAAAGGAGAGGGGAAAAAAAGAAGAAAAAAGGGAGAGAGTGGTTGCATTAAAGCACACACACTACAATTAAATGAATTCTAATTACTTGTTCAATTGGTCAGCTTACCCTTGGGGTGTACATCACTATCCAGTGCAGTCTTCCTATCTTAAGTTTGCTATCTATGTTTTTCTTCTCCTTAGGGCTAAACCAGGAAATTCTCACCCTCAGGACAAACACATTTGCTCTAAATTAAGAACGGAACAAATCCAACTGGGGATTATGAACAGGGATTGCATTAATTTGGCAAACAAGTATATCAGGACAGCCACTCTTATCTCCTACTAGCTAGCCTGCTGATATTTTAGGCTGTTGTGCTCCTTCATTCACATTTTTAGCTTTCTGCTAACAGAATTTAAATTGATGCTACTCATCAAGAATACATATTAACATTAATTTAAAATTGCCACCAAGGCAGAAAGAACGGTAGTTCAATTATGTACTCTCCCCAACAACAGCAAAGATAAACTCAAAACACTTTTCTTGGATTTTAGACAAAAAAGACCAGATCTTACAATTTCAAAGGCAGATTTCTAAATGCTTCATGTAGTTCCCATCCTGTTATCTCACACTCCTTTTCAGTGAACACTAGTAAAACAGCATTTCTCCAACACTGTTTCTCTTCCCCTGCTTTCCAGTTCTCCTCTACATGCATTAAAATTGGTAATTCAGTAGCTCAGCACTTACCTTTTTCAAAGTCCTCCCTACTTCACATACATCCTCTTACACGCTCCTTCAGTGACCACTTTGGCCTAAATACACCTTCAAATGAAAGCCAATCTTAAGCCTCACTCGGAAAGAATTAAGCAGACATTGGAGGGTCTGCCTTCCCGTGATCACCTGAGGGAACATCAGCCAAGACAGCAGCAGCACAATCCAGCACCTGCCCTCTTGGTGGATACATTCTTGGTCTCTGCTAAGCCCAACAACAGCATCACTAGTCAGGCAAGAGTTCCCAATGGATCACATAAATCAGTGCTGGCTCAGGCCTATCAAGTAGGCAGTGAGGATTCAGAACACAAGAACAAGCCAACAGAGAACAATCTCTAGTTTTGTCACCAGTCAAGAGCTTTACCAGTAGATAAAGCGTATGGAAAACAGTCAGCATAAAGATTTTTCCACAACAGCTTATCTTGTTTAATTGTGGAAGCTTCAGCGGCAACCAGGAAATTAGCCAGAAACAAATTAATAGTTGCAATTCATTTTAAATGAGTCACTCACACATAGAAGGAAATGTCAAGTCATAAAAAACCAAACTTACTGTGTTTCTGGATCAAATCACTAACATTAAACTGATGCTCTGTTTTGCAGTGGGAGAACACAACTTCAGCAGAACTGAACAACCTGTAAATAACAAATTATTAAATATTCAATATTAACACATTTAGAAATTCTAACTTCTGAGTTCTGTATGCTCTGTTCTGACCTGCCAGACAATACATTCAGAACACATTTTCTGCCTTTGAGAAAGGATGAACAGGCACCTCCTTACTCACACATGCCCCACAAAGAAGCTTTTACCTTGTTTGCCAAACATCTTGAAACAAAATACAATAAACACAAAAATTTTGTTTGACAAAACCAAAAACCTTGGTTTTTTACTTTCAAAAGCTGGAGCAGAGACTGCGATAAACCTGAACTCTTGATAACCACATACAAGAGGTGGGTGGGCCAGCTGGATTTGCAGCATCAAAACAAAAATTCTCATCTATTTACTGGCGATTGGAAAAGATGACAGAGAGAAGAGAGTGACAAACAAAAGGGAAAAGCCTCCAAGCTGCTCCAGGGCGAGGGGAGGGGGTTACCTGCTTCCCACCTTACCCCCTCCTTCAGTCTGGATCTAACACAGCTTTGGCTCCATCTACAAGCAACAGAGCAGGGCTACAACCTAGGAATGAATTCTCCCGCAGCCCAGCTCAGCCTGGCCCAGCCCGGCGCAGCCAAGCCTAGCTCAGCTCAGTCAAGCCCAACCCAGCCCAGCCCAGCCCAGCCCGGCCCGGCCCGGCCCGCTCGGGTCCCCGGCCCAAGCGGCCGCACCGAGCGCGCACCGCGGCCCAACCCCACCCGCCTTCCTTCCTTCCTTCCCGCCCCTTACTCGTCGCAGAAGGGGCAGCGTGCCCGCTGGCCCCCGGCAGCGCCTTCCTCCTCCTCCTCCTCCTCCTCCCACAGCTCCTCGCCGTCGGACAGCGCGGCCATCTCCCCCGTCTCCGTCTCCGCCTCCATGTCCCCGTCCCTGTCCCGTTCCCGCCGCCTCGTGCGCCGCTTCCGGCAAGACTGGCCCCTCGCGCGCCCCCTAGCGAGGCCCTCCGAACATGGCGGGGGCAGGGTAGGGACACGGCGGGGACAGGTTTGGGGACAGGGACATGGTGGGGACAGGGACAGGTTTGGGGAAAGGGCAGGAACATGGCGGGGGACAGGGACATGGTGGGGACAGGGCAGGGACATGGAGGGGACAGGGACAGGTTTGGCGACAGGGCAGGGACATGGGGGAAGGCCGTGACATGGTGAGGGGCAGGCAGGGACGTGAGGGCACCAGGCAGTGGCATGTTTGGAGAGGCCGGGCAGGGCAGTGTTGGGGGCCGGGCAGGTACATGTTTGGGGGGGCGGTCAGCACCCCGTCCGGCCCCAGCCCGCGGCTGTTCCAGCCCTGGGGAGCAGCAGCACCCCCGGCTGGCTTTCCACACCCCAGAGGTACCGTGGGAGAGCCAAAGGGAATGGCACACACGGTGCCAGTGTTTGAATAAAGTTTAACAAGAGGCAGAACTACGGAATCGGTGAAACTGGAAATGACCTGTAGATCATCAAGTCCAACGTATGGCTGAGCACCACAATATCAGTTGGACTTGTCCACAAAAATCAGGTTTGTTACCCGAGACATGGATTATTTATTTCAGAGTTGTGGTATTCCACAAATCAAGCACACCAACTGTCAAAACCTCTTACTATTCGAACATTTCAGCAAACAGAGGAATTAGTGTTCATTGGCTACAAGTTACATAGTTCTCTTATTAATTAGTATTCTATCTTCTATTGGTTAACGAGTCTCTCATTTTGTGTGCTAGTTAGTCTGCATGCTCAGTATTTTTGGGTTGGTGGCCATGAGTTACTCCTGGTCTCCCCGTTCCAGAAGTACCTTTTACCCAGTCAGAGCTGATTCAGCAAAGTTATCGAGTTGGTTTTATTGGTTTCATCCTTCTCTTGGGAGTTCTGCCAGATGTCCTTGTGGCCTGTAAATTCTGCATTCTTTGTGCCCACTATCAGTGGTTCATCCTTCTTCCCAAGCTTAGTTAGCCTCCTCCTGCTAGGTCTGAGCTCACTGAAACATGTCAAGCCCCAAACCTTGACAAGGCAATTCTACCAACAAGTAATTTGTTTTTTGGACACCTGGATATCACTTACAGCTCATTAGCTGCTCTCTGACCAATTATTTCTCCCTTCTTGTTGATTAGCCTTGAAAGTATACAAAGATCAAACATTAAAAAACATCCTTTCTTGAGAATATTTCACATATTCAACAACTGCAACAAGACCATGGCACTAAGTGCCAATTCCAGTCTTTCCTTAAATGTCACCAGGGACAGTAACCACCACATCCCTGAGCAGTCCATTCCAATGTCTTATCACCCCTTACGTGAAGAGATTCTTTCTAATGTCTTTTACAACTGAGGCATCATTCAAATGCAGAAACTAAAAAGTAGCTTTAAAAATTCTATAGAAAATCAAAGCTTGAGGGTCATCACTTCAATGATGTACCTGACATTCTAGTTAGGTTACTGAAGCTCTTTCATTTCCTCTCTATTTTGTGCCTGACAGAAACACACATCTCTTCAAAACCAAATGGTGCTGGTTCTCATGGTGCCCCTACGCTGAGGTCACTTGGTTTGTTCAGCCTGGAGGAGACTGAGGGAGACCTCACTGCAGTGACAACTTCCTCAGGAGGGACTCAAGGAAGCAGCATGGAGCTGAGTCACAGGAGCATTAGGTTGGATCTCAGGAAAAGGTTCTTCACCCAGAGGGTGGTTGGTCACTGAACAGGCTCCCCAGCGCAGTGGGCACAGCACCAAGCCTGTCTGAGTTCAAGCAGCGTTTGTACAACACTCTCAGGCACATGGTGGGATTCTTGGCTGTCCTGTACAGGGCCAGGAGTTGGAGTTGATGATCCTCATGGATACCTTCCAACTCAGCATAGTGTATGATATTTATTCTATTCTATGACATTTATTTTACAGAGGCTGAATCTGTAACAGCGCTTGATATGTAGCACTCAATGTATGTGGGGGTACCAAGTGTTTGTTAATACATTATAATTGTTGCTCAACAGAGTGATCATCCCCATTATCACAGTCTTTGCAGCTTTTGGTCATTTCTAGAGGCGTGGAACCAAGGATCAGATTGTAGTCTTGTTTTTAGAGTGCAAATTCAGTGGTGTTTGCTGAATATAAAAACAAAAAAATTTGACTTGATCTGTAACAACAACAACAAAAAAGGAGGGGGTACAGAATTCAAGAAGGAAACCTGAAATTCTGAATTTACTTGGCTGGATTACAATCTCTGGTCTCTAATCTGTCCTTGTATATCTCTCCCATGTAGCTTAACTTTCCCTTTCACCCTCCTATCTCTCAAAGCTAACAAAGAAGGTTTTTAAGTATGGTACTAATTAAACAGATTAGACTTGCCAAATAATAGGCGAATCCAGAGGGACACGAAAATCCTAAATATGGAAACTGGTTTTAGATAAGACCATAATGGCAGGTTTGAAAAAGGATCTAAGAGGTATTAAGTCCTTCACAACTTCTATGCTGTGTTTTGTTTTTAAATTCTGTATCCACACAGAATTATTTCTACAGGTATGACAAGATACTCCCAATTCTGCAAACATTACTTAGTGTTTCTAAGCACTACTAAGTGCTTCCCATGGATTTTTTTTTTCCTTACATAGTGACTGAATACTAGTAATTGAATTAGAATTAGTGCAAAATGCTGGCAAAGTGCTGCACGCCCTTAGCACACTGAAGAAATCCGGTCCAGGCAGGTGCTTATGCTCCAAAAGTGGGATCTGATTCCACAGGAGAAATAGAAGTGATGCAGAAGAATAAAACGTACTTTTCCTCTGCTCTTGCTCAAGCAGTCGAGAGCAGAAATAGATTTCCCAGCCCGGTAGTGCTCAGGCTGATAGCAGCAAAAGCAGAAACAGCAGCTGCTTTGTGTTTCACTGAAATTCTCCTCTTCCCCCCGCCCTCCCCTCCCGCCCCCACAGGGCAAAGGGTCACTGATTGCATAGTCTTTGCTCCATTGCACACCCTCAGCTATTGTGGGGAGAGCACCAGGCTGAATGTGCTGCACAGCCTTGTAACTGAGCCTTCTTATTTTTTATTGTGTGAATTAAGATTCTCAATAAATGTAAAGCACCTGTTCGTTTGGGTCAGGGTAGATAACGTGTTGGGGGAGGGCTGTATGAAATCCTGCAGCAGAAGTGTGTAAATCACAGTGGTACCTCTTGAAATATGATCATCTTTGTTACAATCTCCTAATCCTTGTAAAGGGATTTGCATGGTACAGGAAGATTTACAATGTAATGGATTACTATTTCATAATCTGGGCCAAGGGGAAGAAACTTCAAATATTTACAATCTTTTTACCGCATTTCAAACTCTTTTCCAGTTCTGGAAATACAACACTGGGGAGACTGTAAGAGGGTGTTTGCACACAAAGTATGGTAACAACATACCCCTTGTGGGCTTTCTTTAGTCTGGATTTCTAAGGATGTGTAACTTTATTCTCTACCTGCATCACTTTTGTGGCCACTGTGCTTGTCATTCAAAAGCAAAGAAAGTATGTTAACAGAAATTGTGTAGGAAATGAACAAAATATTTTTAAACAAATTATTATTAAATGGCTATGACTTTACCCTGTGTAAAATGTATTAGAAAAAAAGAGAGAGCAAGTATCTAAAAATTAATATTAAAAAACAAAATTACTTTAGTCATGTAAACATTTTTTCAATTTTAACTACTCAAGGTCACCAACAGAACAGACAACTGCACAGAACCATGAAACTCAAAACTGAAGACAATTTTTCTAAAGTTTTCTATCTAGAAAGTCCAAACTGTCTGAAATTTTAACACTACACTCCTTGGATACTAAAGCCATACTGCCAAGAATGACACTCCCAAAAGCACAGACTATGAGCACAAATACTCTTCTGCTCAGTTGTCCCAGCCCAGCTTGTTGCATTAGTATCAATTTTATGATGCAAACTCTCTGTAGCCAGCAGTTTAAAAGCAGAGAGTGGCTTTTTCATTAAGCCTTTAAGATGTGTAGCGATGAGCAGGTTCTCACAAAGCTTTGACTTCCTAACGTCAATGAACAGCACAGCTCCAGCAGCCTAAGGTGCAACTGAGAGAGGTAAAATCCTCACATTTTGCAGAAGGGCATCACTGCAAGTGAAATGTAATTAATGCCAGTGAGCTCCTTACCCTGTTATTTCCCTCATGGCCAAAAGGTGAATTTAGATTCAGTTAAAATAATAGAAGCTTGGAAAGATTTAAATGAAGCATAAATCAGAAAATTTGAGTGCCAGTTTGTATATAAAGGGAATGCGCTGTAGTCAAAAAGTATTTCTTACTCCTATCATCACGAAAAGTTACTAGTATTGAAAGCAGATTTGCTAATCTGAATTTATATGATCAGTTTAAAAGTTTTGTGAAATGATGGCCATATTCCCCTTAAGCTAATTCTGAACTAGGGTAACTGACAGATATTTTTCGTCTGTACAACCTGATGATTGCAGGGTTAGGTTTAAGCTTGAGAGACAAAGTAAGCCTAGATCTGGAGCTGAAGTGAAAGAGCCTAAATCTGCAAAGGGCTGCCAAAGGAAAGTGTGGGCTGCAAATCAGAACTTTTTCACCTGGGCAGCAGCAGAGTTTGGTTTGTTGGGTTTGGGGTTTTTGGGGGGTTGGGGCAGGGACATTATTTGGTTGGGGATTTGTGGGTTTTTGGTTTGTGTGCTTTAACAGAAATTTGCCCTGGGCTAGGGTGAGGGTTATATTATGCAGTATGGGACTCAGTATCTTACACACACACATATATTTATACCTCTACAGCAGTACCTCCATGAAATGTGCAATGTGGAGCAGCTTGAGGAGAACAGGACAGTTTCAGATGCTACAGACCACTGAGATCCAACTGAGATCACTCCAAATAGATAATGTTGACAAAATAATCAAAAATAATCTAATACTTAGAAGCTGAGAAAACCACTGATCTTCAAAGTTACTTTCACTGTTGATGTCCAAAGGGTAAATGCAGATAAAAGAACTCATAAGTATCTGAAGAGTAAACCAGTGTTCACAGACAAAGCAGCTGTAAGCAATTGAAATCTTTCTGTCTCGTAATACCTGTGCTTCTGCAGGGAAAATGTCTGTTTTCTACAGAGAAAAAATACCTGGACTTAGAGTAAATGATTGCCAAGAAAAACCACAAAAGAAATCCAATCCTCATTTGAAGTAAAATGAAGTGTTTACCTAAGAGCACACATTTACCATGAAAATATATGATCTCTATCATTCACAGTGAGAAAACAAGCAAGGACAGGCGGTGTTCTGATCAGCTGATGGGTCAAACTAGTGGAACCATGGTGGGTGTGCACTAAAAACAAACCCCCCAAAAGCAATGATCTGGCACTTTAAATTTTTTTACAGTATCTACAATGTACTTAGTGTCACAAGGGTAGATGTTAAGCATCTCTGGAAATAAATACTTAAATGACTTACCTGGAAATAAATCCCTTCTTATGAGGGAATGAGCACATGTGAGCTTAAGTCCAGCAGAACCAGCTCCGGACTGTGCTCATGAGGAGTAACTGACTGAAGACAACAGAAACTTGAAGTGTGCTAGAGAAAAAAAGAAGGATCAAATTGTTTGAGCTCAAAATTTAGAAATCATAAATGAAAGAAGCATAAATAGATGTTTGCATGGTCGTTTAAGGAATCTGGTGCTTAGTGCCCAGATTGGCAAGGGCTTGATAAGAGCAGAACTGAAATGTAACCAGAGGAAGAGTGGGAAATTTTGTACTTTATAGGAGAACAGGGACCAAGAGAAGCCAATCATACTTCTCGTGTCTATTACATATGCAGTGAAAATTATTTACCTTAGTGTGCACTAGATCACAGCCCAGCCCAATATCTCCATTTTGACAGATACAACAAAAATACAAGGATTTCTCTGTTCCGCTTCACTTTCCCTAAGTTGGGATTGCCTCAGCAGAATGAGGAACAATATTGATGATCCTGGGCAGCAAAAAACAAGGTAGAAATCAGAGAAAGACACAATCAGAAAGCAGAGTCAGGCACAGGACCACATCCATTTATGCTGCTTTTCTTGCAGAATCATTTTGACTTTTCCAACAAAGATGGAAGGAAATATTCATCACGTTGCATTTTTCAAAAATATGTTTTGTAGTTAACTAGGATTAATTCAGTTCACTGCTTGCAGCAAAGGATGTACTATTTTACTTTCGTTTCTGTACCTAGAAAACCAGAGAGATTTATACAATGATTCTGACAACACACAGATTTGGAATATTTCAGGAGTTCAAGATCTTGAAAGATTTATTGCAACAGTTCAGTGAAACCTTTGTAGAGGAACTATAAACACAGGATTTTTTTCATGTTATTAGTATTGGAAAGATAGTTACTATCTCTTACTGTAAACTTATAGTGAAAACTTTACAGGAGGAGATACGAGGCAGATCAGGAGTATTATATTCTCAGAGACAAATCTGGATAACTCAAAATTCTTTACACCCAGGGATGTAAAGAATGTAGGAAAGACCAAAAAGAATTACTTGCCCTGGACAACATAATGTAAGTAAACAATAGCCAAATGTAAATGTGCAATCAAAGCATCTTTAGAGCAGGTAAACTAAAATATTATGAACTGAACAAAAAATCACTACATAGCATTTGGCTAGTGTTTCCATTTCTGGGCCAGCTTGTTATAGCTTTGCTCAGTCCAGCTTTTTTGTTGACAGATGTTTGCCTTATTTTCAGTTTATTTCGCTGAAACCCCTAACATAAAAATGTAAATATCCTTCAGTAAAACTGCAAATTCTCCTGATAAATATTAATTCCTGCTTCTTTAAAAGGTGCTTGTTTGAGGTATTTTGAGTAGTAGCTATGTGTGTTAAATCTCCCATTCTTTGTACCAGCTTCTTTAAAAAAAGTAAATCAGCCAATGAAAAGTGCCTAGACTGACGCTGTCTCCCTCAGTTAATCCAAGGCCAGGAGAGGGATAATTTGATTAAACTGAGACCCTAATTTATTTAGCTTTAGTTCTGGATCAGCCTCTTCTTAATAGAGTGCTGTCGTCTCCAATTGTTTGATGAAAATTAAAGTGACATAAATACCATGGGACTTTTTCAATCTGATTAGTCAGCTAACTTGCCTCAATACTACCCCAGCCATCAGGCGCTGGCGTCCTTCCTTTCACCAGCCTCACTAACAACTGACAAGTTCTCCTTGAAGACCAGGCACCCACGCTGCCACTCAGACCCCCACACTTAACCCATCATCCCTCCTCAATGGCTCTTGTTTGACAAGGTGCCCACACCTTTTTCCATTGCTGTTCATCAGACAAAGCTAAATATTGTTTTATTAGCAATCAATAGCCTGTTAATCCCAAACGATTTCACAAATCCACTGAGCTCTCAAGCTGATTAAAAAAGTTTGGGTTTTTTTTTTTTCAGCTGCTAAATTTCAGATGGATTTTCTCCTCTCCTCCCAACCCTCACACTCTGATATGGGACATTGTAGCTGGTAAGCAAAGCCACAAAAGCAAAAGAGGTCTGTTGTCTTTAATGTTGCCTTTAAGTGGACATTTGCAAATGTCAAAGTTTCACACTTTAAATATGAGCAAACCTATGCCACCAATCCCTCAGCACATTTACTACCTCCTCCACTTCCAATCCATCAGTTTGAAACTTCAGAATACAAGAGCTTCTGAGCCTTCCCTTTTCTTTTTACAGCAATATGGTAAATTCTTGCTTAGTCTGGGGCCAGGGGGACTAAGGAGTGAGACAGAGACGTAAGCTTCTTTGATATACAATATATAAACTGCTAACAAAGCCAGCTGTTGTACTATTGAAGCATGTACCATTCATGTCCAAGTCACAGACACAGGCTTGGTAGGCTGTGATGATACCTGTGTTTGCATGTTAGGTCATGGATAGATTTTCTGAGAGGCACAAGGGGAGCAGCATTACAAACACACTTCCCCTTGGATTTACCCATCCTTGCTTATATCCACTGTCTGCCTGCCTTTGCCCTGGAGATGTTGATTAGGAGAGCTGGTAATATAATTAATGATATTTAATTATATGATGTGTAAATCAAGGTCAAGACAGCCAGGCAGTGTTAGTGGGCGCACACTGAGCCTCTGAAGCACCCAGAAACACAGTCCTGACTTTCAGGATTTGGTGAGCTGGCTTTGCAAGTCTGGGTTTTACTCTTCTTACCGCTGCTGAATTGTTCCTGTAGATGTGCTCCCTCTGCAACAACAGGGAAAGAAGGGTTGTGGGCAAGCTGATGCCTCAGCAATGTTGCACATACTCTGCCTGGAACAAGTCTTGAAATGGGTGGTCTTGGCTCTTAAGTACAAGACACTTAACTCTAAGAAAAGTTCTTGTTGACACTGAAGGACTTCACTAAAAACAAAAATGGACTCACACATTTTATGCTTTTTGTGCAGGGATTTAGCAAATTGTGTTTTCAGTGGAAGGAGCAAAGTTATTTCATCTGATACAATCCTCTGGAAAATCTGTTGAAACAGAACAGAGATTTCCCAAGTCATCAGCCTTGAGAACAGAGCACAAGTTTTGAAACAGGCTGTAAAGTCTCAGAGGCAACCTTTCAAATCAGTAACTTCCAAAATGTCAGCACAATTACTGTGAACATATCTGCTTGGAGTGTATGGTTCAGCATCTGTTTCAAATGACTCTTCCAAATAAGCTTAGGGTTTTTTATAGGCTCTTCTCAAACTCTTCTTTCAACAAATTTTTCTGTTAGGAGAAATATCCATCCTATCAAAAATATTCATAAAAACACTGGAACATAATGACAAAAAACACCCTTCTCTACTCAGGATTTTCAAGGAAGTTTGACATTTTAAGTTGCAGACATTTTAAATGGAACATGTAATTTTCTGCCAAGACAAATAAAGCAGCAGCTGTTTGTTACTCTCCCTTTGGCTACTGTGCATGACTGTTAAATTTGGCCATGGCAAAAAAAGACCTCAAATGTTCAAGAATGTTTTTCAGTTTTGTATTTTATAAAGTTATAAATAAAAGTTAGCAAGAAGCAATGCAAAATTCATACTCACCCAAGAAGTACTTACTGTGGTTTACAATTCCTCTCCAAATCTTCTGTTTCTAAGGCGAAGGGTGATAACTTCAGAAAATTATTGTTGATTCAAGATGTGAACAACTCTACTGCTCTTGAATTCTAGGATAAAGGAATATGTATTTTGTGTCAACATAGTTTTGCGTTTTTTTAATTATTATATCTGCAGATATATGGCGCAGTAGCATGTGCTGTTTGAAGCAGAAAAAGGGTTTGCTGTTTGTTCATAGAATTATTTTTGTATAATAACAGCAGAAATACCATTGATATCTTAATCTTCACCAAGTCATTCTGTAAACTGTATTTGAACACCTAAAAACACACAGAGAATGAAACCTGAAACATTTTCTTCAACAGCACAGTAAAAAACTCACCATCATCATAAAGAGGTGCTAAAGACTGAAAATCAGGAAGAGTTCTGGCTGCACTGTGAGCTCTGGTTATGTCCAGCCTGCAGCAGTGTCTGCAAGCAAGCTCAGGTATTGAAGGGCATTTATCCAGATCGAGATGAAACTCCACGCTGGTTAATTTACCATGGACAGGCTTTTCAGTTCTTGCTCAAAATAAGTGGCTTAGAAGTTCTTTAGTATTTTGCTTTTAATGCACTGTTTTTTATAGGAAGAAAAACTAATAAATTGATGAAGTTATTCAGGAAAGCAAAAGATAGAAATTTGCTGTCTAACCTATATTATTGCTGGGCTTACAGCCTCGACTGTATGTCAAGGCTGTGGTGGCTGCATCTACCAAAGCATTTTGGTTTGTGTTGGAGTAGCACTGTAAGGATTGAAGTGATCCCCATTTCTGATTTTTCATGTGGATCTGCAGACCACTTTTGGTGGATGCACACTACATTCCTTTCAGAAGACACTAAGCCAGAGCCTCCACTCCAAGTGCACACCAAATCTGCTCCACAGCAGAACTGAGGGTCTGAACTAGTGACTGCTTGTTCAGACAGCTTCAAACCACAGCTGTGGTGCCGACAGTGAATCCAGGGGACCAGACTAAATCTGATCCAAATTAGAAGTCTCTTGAATTTAGAATCATAGAATGGTTCAGGTAGGAAGAGATCTCCCAAAATCATGTTGTTCAACCCTTCTGCAATGAGCCTTCAACTCCATCAGTTGGTCAGAGTCCAACCCAACCCCGAGCGTTCCCAGGGATGGGGCATCTCAACCTCTCAAGACAACCTGTTCCAGTGTTTACCACCCTCATCATAAAACATTTCTTCCTTACATCTAGTCTGATTCTACCCTCTTTTAGCTTATAACCATTGCCTCTTGCCCTATCACTACAGGACCCAGTAAAAAGTCTGTCCCCGTCTTTCTTATAAGCCCCCTCTAAATACTGGAAGGCCGAACTTACTGTGCTGAAGACATAAGAACCTCTGCTTATTGATCTGCTCCCAAGAAACCATGTAAACATAGCATTTTTTGCTGTCAGAATGAGCAAGCTATTATTCCAGAGTTCTTCCCTGGAGGAATAATCCCTGTGAATCATTACAAGTGGTCACAGTTTAGAAAAAGTCCTGTAAGGTTTTGCTTGGTGCTGGGGGTCACCTGCCGCTGCAAACGGAGCATTAGTGATGCTTGCACACTTGTACAAAACTGAGGTCACCCAGCTCATTTACTGGAACTCTGACTGGCAGCCAAATCCTACAGCTGGAAGCTGAGGCAGATGCTCAGCAGCTTTGGCCAAGTCGTATGAGCAGGAAGAGATTTGCTGCTTTGCTCATGTTCTCCAAACTTGAGTTCATGTCTCTGGCAACATTCAGGGCACACTGGAGACAGCAGTTATGCAGCTTTGCTTTTAATTGGTCAGGCACTTTTGTATCTTAACCATGGGTTTGGGTAGTAATAACTTCATTTGTTTAATGACCGTATCATTTGCATGCTGATGTGTTGGCTTCTGAACTTTCCAGCCCCAGAACTGAAAAACACAACACTCAGAGAAGCTCAAGACCAAATCTAGATCCAGATCCAGGGTAGAAATTGAACCCCAAACAATTTCATCTAGATGTGCAGTAATGCAATAAAATTAAGATTGAGTCTCAGTGGCTTATTTTGACTTTCAACTTCCATGCTGACCATAAATGATTCTTCTATTAATATTACTTTTGTTCCCTAGGAAAAAAAAAATGTGATTGCAAAACCAGAAAAGTTTCTGTCTTCAAAAAAACTGCAAAAAATGCAAATTACCACTTTTATGATACCATTATAGTAAACCTGGTGCAATTTTAGTGAGTTTGCTATGTTATCCCAGATCTGTCCCCCCAAGGAGCTGTCCTGATTATCCCTTATCAGCAGCAGTGGATAAAGCTGTGTTTTGGTCTCTTGATTCCTGCTTTCCTTGCCTGCATGCTTTATCTCTGTTATGTTAGGTACAGGTCTCTCCGCTTAGGAACCAACCCATTTTGAAGAGACATTACCAATATATAGCAGCAAATCAGAAGGAGGAAAGCTTTACTCAATATGTGGCTTGAGCTCCTTAAATGTGAAAGTACGGGACCCTTCAGTGAGTCCCTGATTTTTATAGAGCACCAGAGGAGTAAACTGACTCTCATTTTAAAATTAGTCACTCTTCTTATTCCTAGGCTTTCATGAGAAGAATGCTCTAGATGTTGTTTCTCTATTGCTCAGGAACCACTTTATTTCTAACATAGCAAGTGACTGGAGCTGAGGATCAGGACCCTTCACAGCTATTGCTGCTCCAGCAACCCACAAGCCCACTCTTGCTCCGAGCAGGATGAGGGAGGGGAAGGGTCATGGTTTGAAAAGAGAAGGGACATAAGGAAGAGGTTTTTTTATGAGAGTGGTGAAACACTGGAACAGGTTACCCAGAAACATCCCTGGAAACATTCAAGACCAGGTTAGGTGGGGCTTTGAGCAGTCTGGTCTAGTGGCAGGTGTCCCTCACGATGGCAGGGGGATTGGACTAGATGGCCTTTTGAAGGTCCCTTCCAACCCAAACAATTATGTAATTCTCTAAGGGCCTGCTGATTCTATAACGTCACACCCAGCCATGACCTGGGGACGCTCTCTGCTACCCTCTCTGTCCCCACCCAGCTCTGCCAGGCCCCTGGAATCAGCCTCTGGGCTGTTCCGTGGAGCTGTGCCTGGCACAGCCAGTGCCACTGGAGTGCGTTGGCTAAACCCTTCCCAGAAGGCTGCATGGACATCGTTGTGTTGTACATCCTGGTTTCCATAGGTGTTACCCTGACCCCTTTTCGGCTTTCCAGAAATTTATGAGTTGCTCAACCCAGCATTTGGAGTGGTAAGAAGGAATAACTGGGCAACCTCACATCTACATTAGGAGCTTTTTACTGCTGCATGTGTTGTCATCAGTGAGGGCTTTGGAATCCCAACAGCTACAAAATGGGCAGAATTCCTGAAGTCTTTACACAAGGTTTCACTGGAGACTGAACTGGCTGCCTGTAAAAGCAGAGCATCCTGCAAAACTTCCAAGATGTTTAGGCAAGGAATGCACAGCTGGAAAAACCACTACAAATGGTTTGGCCTATCCACTTTTTCTGTATGTTCTGGGTGAAACTGAGAAGAGATTCTGCTCTGAGCAGGCAAAGTTACTTTGGTGCTGTGCTCTTCTAAGTAGGCGGGCACAGGAATAATTCTGTTCCCTCTGTTTCACATTCATGGCACTAAATGAGACCCTTCCTCTGAACCAGGGATATTTCATAAAACTTTTTCCTTTTCCGCTGTGAACGCAGGAGGGCAGTGCAGTTCCAATTTGGATTCCAGTGTCTCTGGAGCAGGTGGGCTTAAGCAAAACTCAGCCCAATTCCAAGTAAAGCCTCCAGTTCCAGTTGAAACACTTTCTACTCGTTCCTTCATTACTATGCTTGGCAATCCACCTGTAGCTAGACTTCTGAAAATAAATATATCTTCCCCAACCTGTGCATGTGCAGCAAATAGATGTACTGCCAAAAAAAGAAAAAGAAAAAGAAAAAGAAAAAGAAAAAGAAAAAGAAAAAGAAAAAGAAAAAGAAAAAGAAAAAGAAAAAAAATAAAAAGAAAAAAAGAAAAATAAGGGGAAAGGAGGAGAAAAGGTGGGGGGAAAGGGGGGGAGGGGAGAGGGAGAGAAAGGGAAGAGGGAAAAAATGGGGAGAAGGGGGATTTTGAGATGGGGTTTGAGATTAAAATAATATAAATAGAGTTGCTGGGTTTTTTACCTATACCACACATAAGCAAGCTGCTGGACTCAAAAGCATCCAAAAAAGTCAAGTCAGGATGGCAACTCATGCACACCTCTAAATAAACCTTAGAAATTGTACCTGCAGTATAAACAGTAGCTGCATGGTTTTAAAACCTGTGAAATAGGCAAAGGAACTTAAAAAGAGTGTTTTTTCCTGGCAGCTCTGGCAGATTTGATCAGATCCCTTCTGATGGGTCACAGCCTTCTCATTCAAATTTCCTCTGTAAAACATATTTCCACTGTCACATTCTGTTTCTTTTACTGTATTTATTTCACAATAGTTCTTCCAACCAGATTCCCTAGTAAATGACTAATACCACCAAAACAAAGTAGTCACTGAAGTAAATGAGTAGTTTGGGGATCAAAACTGCCCTGTTTGGTGCAATAATTTGTTTTTTCTGCAGCACATTGAAGCAAAGTCAGCTCTTTTCCCTGAACAAAAGTCTTTAGCTAGCAGGATGCTGACTTTGACCAGGTTCTTACCTTTGCAGAACCCTAAGTGTGGAGCCCATCACATACCACAGTGCTAAGAAACATTTAGAGTGTAGGGCTACATGAGAGGTAGTGTTTTACCAGCAGGACCACATCCCCTGCACAGCTTACAGGGGCATTACACAAGATCTCACAGAACCTGTTGTAGCCACATCAGCAGAGAAGATTTTGTGCTGAAATAGTTCTTAAGCAGGAATTTTCGGCTCTGTGGGTCATCCATTTCCTAGTCTTTTTCTGTTTGATCCTTTTGGTAGGTGATTTTTTTCCTTGGAAATATATATACACTCATAGAGGGATGTACAGAACTTGTAGAAATCATTGACTATATCTGTGACCAAACTTCATGCTGTTATTTTATAAGCATTTCTAATTTATATTTTAGTCAGTCAAATAAAAGCTGTGCAAGACATACTAGTAGAATAATCACCTTTACAAACACCTTGTAAGATATAAAAATATTGTTAGTAACTACTACGATAATAATAATAACAACAACAACAACAATAATAATAATGATGATGATGATGTTTGTTTCTGACAAAAGAGGAAGTACCCTGCTTCTGTTTCTGGTTTCATGCTCCTACCCCATGCTAACACATTCCCATATGAATGAAAACCTAATTCATCTGAAACCTGCAAAGAATGGATCAGCCAGTTTGGAGTCTGTGCTTTCTCAACATGTGGCTAAAAACATTCCGGTAAAGGAGGAGAAGTGGGGTGATGCTGCTGAGGGCAAGGAAGGAAGGTGGCAACTGCAGTTATGAGTAGCATCTTCGAATTAGGCTTGTGTAAACCTGAGGCCATAACCTGAGACCAACTTCCACTGAGTTCAAGGCAGTCACAGCACTCCAAGGGCCTTTCACTGGGACCACTTTCTTATGAAGTCTTTCAAAAAAATCCTACATCTGCTAAAAGAAAATAAAATTGAAAATATCAAGGCAGTAACACAGAGTACATCCCTTCTTCTGAAGGCATTATTTTCCAATGAAGGTGTATGTGGCATTAAAAAGAGGAAGAACTGACTAAAACTCAAGTGGCAAAAGAAAAAAAATCACAGAAAAATCAATAGCCTCAGGGGGGGAAAAATATGGCTGAAATTAAGAAGACTGACTTCATAAATAAATTACTTTGAGAAACAACTAAAAAGCATTTATGAAGCCAATACTTTGGAACTCTGTTGCTCTGGTATAAAAATATGGAACAGCTCCCTCTGCCTTTCCTTTGTAGCAGGCTTGTCACATGCAATGCTGACAAAGTAATCAAAGCCGTCACTGGAAAATTATAAATAAATTTTTGAAAGAAAAGACTCCCAGAATATTAGTAATTTGAAAGCCTGACATTCCTCAGTAGGATGCTAAAGTTTTTTAATCTGCATTACCATCAATATATGTGTTACTCACCACTGCAATATATGCTGCTAATTAGTATTATCTATGTAGCCACTAATGTAGCCAATACCATTGCAATAAATACGTTCTAATCTGTAAAATCTACAAGGGGTTTTGAATTTGTACTAAAACCATCTTGTTATACAGGAACTCAAACATAGCATAAAGCATTCAGCAAAACATTTGAAATTCGGTTACATCAATATTGTATTTTTACAGCAGATCAAGTTTTTTTCATTTTCTCAGAGAAAAATAATGATCTCCGAAATGTCTGAATTTTTCTTTGTTTCCACCCCCCCACCCAAGATGATAAGCATAAAAGTAAAAGAAAATTGTATAAAGGTCACACAGAATCTTCATTAATTGGTGTCAATTGCAATTGTCTACTAAAGGATTTTCTATTCTTCCTTAGTAATACAAGGTGGAAAAAATGATGTTTTCACTATTATTGGGTTGGCTTTGGAAAACATGAGAGATATCAGGGTGGCAGGACTAGATTTTGGGCTGGATCATCCTAATGAAGTATCTACTTCTATTGAGGCTGTTTTTGCTACAGATAACTCCATTTGTTCATGGATTTAAGTAGCAGAAGTCTTCATGTGCATGCAAAGAGCAACCAGTTATTGTAAATAATTGTCCCCAAGAGGGTTACTGAACTGTATAAAACATTCAGAAATTAAAGCAGCACTAAACTCTAATATTTGAGCTCTTACAGAGAGGCTACAGTAATTCATATTTTTGGGGGGCTTGGGGGATGTTTTTTGTCATTCTGTTACAGTAATCATAACATTGTTATGATTGTTAATCAGATTTGGAGATTTGGTTGTTCTTTCTTCTGTAAAAGAAAAGTGAAAACTAATATTTCTCTCTTTCTCTGTTTTACTGGGCCACTTCTGATTTTGTTTGCAATCTCTGTGAAACCCCTCCTGATACAGAAGAATATGGCAGAAAAAAACCCAAACTTGTATAGTTCTTTTTTTTTAAAGTGCTCTTAGAAGGAGATTATTCAAAATGACAGGATTGTATATTTCTTTTGGTATTTCAGGCAGAGCATTCCTGAAACATCCCTGCCCTCCCACTCTCTTCAGGAAGCCAGTTGGACAAATGTGAAGGTTAGCAAATAATGAATGTCAAGAATATTAAAATAATGAGATCATTGCCTGGCAGAGGAGCTGTTTTGAAAGCTAAGATCCCAGCTACATCTCCTGCACAGCCAGAGGATATGACTGAGGTAAAGGGATGACTGTACAGAAATATGTCCCCAAATCCTATAATCCATTTCTCCATAACTATTTCCAACCATCAGAACGAAGAACAAACAAACAAAGCAATCTGACCTCAGTAGAAAAGATAAAGTGAACTGCAAACCAATCTCAAATTCCACCTCCCTCATCAACATGCTCCAAATGCCCCCTGCAGCCCGTAGTGAGAGGAGAGGAGAGGAGAGGAGAGGAGAGGAGAGGAGAGGAGAGGAGAGGAGAGGAGAGGAGAGGAGAGGAGAGG